>VEXP01000132.1:0-10230 GCA_008921755.1 Aristotelia chilensis
TTTTTTTTTAAGATTTGGCTTCAATATGAATACCTCTCTCAACTTGCTCTCTTTCTAAACCCTCAAAACTCAAACCCCAACAATAGCCCCCCATAGATACATACATGTATACATACCTCTTTCTTTCTCTCTCTCTCTAATTACTGTTTGATTGTGCTGTGGGCGGGTTTTCCTAGGCCTGCCCCCTACCCTCTTCAAAAACAAAGATTTATTCATTCTCTCTAATATATTAACCTTCAAAAATTTCCCATCTCTAAATAGAACCTTCCATTTTATTTTCCCTTATATGGATTTGCAGAGAGTAAAGGCTTAGTGATGTCCCATAGCATCAAAACATGCTTTCTTTAAGGTCTGTTTTTTATATTTTATGTATTACTTTTGCTCTTCTGGGTTTCTCTTATATTCTTCTTTTATTGTCTATTTTATATATTTAGGTTTTTTTTTTATAAGTAACTGCTTTTGTGCTTCAATTGCTTTTTTCATGTTTTGGGTCTACTGCAGTTGTTTATCTTATGGTGGCTTTTAAATTGTAATTATATAGATATATGTATTTATTTTGTTAATTGTTTCAATTACTGGTCCCTTTATTTGTTTTTGTTTTCATTGGAGGTGTTAAGAAGTTACTGTTTTACCTTGTTAACTTCAATAGTGCTTCAATTACTTATTGTTTGATGTGGATTTGGTTTTGGTTTTGGCAATATAGGGGTTTTTGGAGAAGGCATAGGAGGAAGATTTTAGTTACAACTGGTGTTTTAGGAAGTGGGTATTTTCTCTATAAACTATACGATGCTCACAAACGTAGGCTTGCTGATCTCGAGAGAGAGCTCGCAAACGAGAGGGAAAATGATGAACTCGTTAAGGCGCAGTTAAGATAAATCAAAATCTCGTGTTTTTGTCGATTATATATCCTGAATTTTGATTATTTTGAACAATGTACTGTTTTGGTTCTTATGCCCTGTGCTTTTTGACTCGTATTGATAGAATGCAAGCCCATTTTGAGAACATTCAAAGAATAGCTGATACAATGACATTGCCTCATGCTATGCACTATTTAAGTAGTCGGATAGCAGAGGAGTTGGACCTTTCACCCCTTACCGAGAGGCTAATGAAAGGGAAGGGTCAGCCCAACACTTTGACGTCTTCGGAGAAATTTGAGCTGTGGGATAGACTCAAACTTCTAAGTATGAAGCTATTAATTTTTGTTGTTATAGTTTAAGAGTTTTCTTTGATCTCACTATATTATAATAAGCTTACCTTGTAGGGAACTTTTATTTTTCATGCTGATGTGTTTTTTTCCAGGTTTTACGAAAATGGTGGTGTCACTATGGGCAGTGACAATGCTTAGCTTATATATTAGAGTTCAAGTCAACATTCTAGGGAGACATTTATATATTGATACCGCACGTGATCTTGGAAGCTCTCAATTACTTGTAAGAGCTACTATCTTTTCCCTCTTTATGCCCAAGGATATGTCTGGAAGCTATTGTTTGTCACAGTTATTGTTTTTTATCCGAAATTTATGTTTAGATTTTTGACTGATTAGTCCGGTCCAGTCCAGCTGAATTTTACATTGATGAATAGTTGTAATCATCTCAAACTGTGATTTGATTACCTATGCCACTAGTTGATCAAATAAGAAAGAACATTATAGCTTGCTGAATGATTGAGATTTTTTATTTTGGGATTTAGTTGCTTATGCTACTCTTTTCACAATAAAAAAAAGAAAAAGAACAAGTGTCTGTATTTCTTTTTTGGTTTTATTGAGCAGTTAATTAAGATATAGTAATTTACAAATAATAACAATGCCATGATTTAGTTGGATTTGGGGCTTAAAATTTCAAATAATAGGTTTTATATTATTATTATTAAAATAATAGGTTGCCCACAGTTGCCTTGGCTTGGTGGTAAGTTGTCATCACCATGCAACACGGTTTCAAATCCTATCGTTTGCAGCAAAAAAAATTCAAATAATAGGTTAATTGGGAAGTTTGATTTTAGGGATTTTAAATATGTATTTAGGGAATCACATGGCAGGTCTGTATAATACTACACACACACGTGCGCTCGTATGTATTTATGTATGTATTGCCAGTGTTGGTTACTGATTACTAGTAGTGTCAGTCCTTCGTGGTTGTTAGGTTGAAGCCATGTATAGTAGCCTAAACTAATGTGACGTAATTTTAATTAGATAGAACATGCAGAAGTGCGTTCTGAATGTTATAAAAAATTTTAGATTAGTATTGATAAAGTATGGAATGTAATAAAAATTCTTGGTGTTCTATAAAATGGTGGAGTTCTATTTATGAAGAAGTGGAGCATTGATGGGTAGCTACTAAATCAAACTTTGAAGAAGTGGAGCATTCTGCAGAATAGATGTAAGCCAGAGGGTTGTCAATCAAATGGCATGCTCTAGAAAAGGTCTCCACTAGCAGGGGGTTTGTATCAGAATAGCTTAAGTCTTGTCTGGTGAATTTGAAATCTGTTTGTCTTCCTTTAGGAGACAGCAATACGGGATTATACCTCTGTGCAGCATGAACTAAGTCTTACTAGAAAAGTGGTTTTGAAGATTTTCTTTGGAAAGGAATATTTTGTGGAGAAAGGTTTTGATTTAGAAATGTAGGTGTCTTGGCAGTGGATTGATTTTAAATGAGGTTAATAATTTGCATAGGGTGGAATTTAAGAAAGATTTTTGGATGGTTTTACTCCCTCCTCAAATTGATAGCATTTTCAACTATGTACAAAATTAAGGAGAGATATTAGACCTCAAACTTCCGTGTTACTTTCCAAAACTGCCCTTATTGAAATACACTTAAAAGTGCATCCTTTGTAAGAGCTATATTCAAAAAATAAGGGTAAAATTGGAATTACATAATTTATTTTTGACATTTTGACTGAGAGAGTCATATTGGGACGGAGTGAGTATTGTAGTTCTACTGAGGGTGTTGTATTTGTAGTGGGGGATGGAAGGTGGGTGGTGTTCTGTGATGATATCTGGGGGGATGCCTCTTAATTGAAATTTTACTTTTGCAGAAGCTTTTAATGATTGGTGGTAAGACTATAGTTGTGGAAATGTTGTAGCAGGTGGGATTTCGGCTACTCCTTGCTTTGAAAAAGTAGTGAAAGGTTTTGAGATCTTTTTTTAGGGTGTGTGTGTGTGTGAAGTTTTGTGCCCTTTTATCAAAGACAATCTAAACTGAACTTTTTCCCCCCTCCTTTGGTTTCTGGAGAGTGTTGGCACCTCCTTGCTTCTCTCTTACTCGTATTCAGTCTTGCATATATGTATCATGTGCCTTTTGTTGGGGTTATTTTGTAAGGGAGTAGTGGAAGGAGATTTCTTATCTGAAACATTGCTTTTCTTTGCCTCTTATAGAGTAGGAACCTGAAAATTTTGGGGAAGTTCTTGATAACGGACTGAAGTATCCTTTTTCTACCATTATATTTATGGGTTTTTTTTATCTGTGGAGTTCCTAGGCTTCTCTTTTAAAAACTTCCTGAAAATTTACTTGTTTCTTGACTCTGTTCTTGTCTATACCTCACTTATACTTGGGGCTTGCCCTCTTGTATTTTTCCTTTTAATTTTTTTTTTCTGGTTTCCAAGTATATTTCTTATATTAAAAAAAAACATTTCTTATATTGCAGAAAAGAAAGAAAGAATTGGGATTTAATTTGAGAATAAGCTCCTGTTCTTTTCTATAATTTATTTTTTGTTTGGGGGTTTGGGTGGGGGAGGGATTGATCTCGTAATGGTTCCTTGTAATCTTGAAATGTATTAATTGATATTGAAACCCCAGCAAGGGCTTTTTTTTCCTTATCCCCCCCTTTTCATTCTGTCTTCTTTGTTAAAAATTAGAAGTTCCTGCTTTCTCAATGTTTCTGGCAATACTTTTTTGTTTTTCAAGAACTAAAACGAACACCTTTGAATCGGCATCATTCATTGATTTTTCACTCATTTACTTCCCTTTTTTTCATTTCTTAATTTTCTGGTTTTTGTTTCTTCTATAACTATTGATAACCTGTGTTTACTTTGCCCCTCCTACTTAGGGTGGGGTTCCCTGGATCTAATTTGTTATCTAACCAAGGTCCAACTTGTTCACTAATTGGCATGAAGTTGTTCTGGGTTCAATTTAAATGTCATTTTTATTGGCTGGTTTGCTTTGAGGACATACTGGGGGTTTGTTTCATTCATGACTTAACACACATCAAAGATTTTATAAAAACCAAATCCATATTGATTCAGGTAGAATTTTTGTTTCCAACTCTTTAATTTGGATATAATGGCTGTTAAATTGCAGCCTTTCACTCTTTGCTTGACTAGTTGTGCCAAGTTAGATTATTGTTGGTATTGTCCTTGGTTTACATCGAATTCTAAGAAGCTTGCACTAATGCTCATATCTTATTCTTATTGCGAGAACTGCAAGTTGTGACAAAGCTTTGTCTACTTAGCTCAAACACTCTACGGCATAACTTTCCTTAGACTGTTTTGAGAAAAAAAAATCTGGAAATTTTGAAAAACTGCAATCTAACGTAGTAATACATTGTAGTTATCCCAGAAAAGAAAAATATTTGAATCACTCAATTCCACGAAGAATTATGACTGATAGGGTTCAAGCCTTCAAAGCTTTCAGTCCAGTAACTAGAAGTATGACCTAATTATTGAAGGTATCACTGTCAAAGAATTTGGTAGCTCAACAAACATAAGAGAAAAATTGATTATATTCAATGCGTATGAAAAGGAAAGTGACTAATTCTACCAGAAGTAGCCATCTTACTTCTGGCAGTATTAACTACTTGTAGGAAATCACATTACTCTTAAGGTAAGTACGTACTAAGTACTAACAAGTGATCTGATACTCATTGGACACCGCAAAGCAATCTTGATAACTATATTCTTCAGTTTGAATTAGGCAGCATGCATAATTTCTCTTTGGTTTTGGTTGCTAGCACAACTTTTTGGGTGAAAAGGATTATTATTAGAGACTGTGTGGAGTTAAAAGAGGCCTTGGAGGGAGGTCTTCTTAATCTCTTGGGGTATGGCCACCTTTGATGGGGGCAACGAGTCATCCGCAACTATTTCCTAGATAAGTAGGTTTCTCTTAATGGGCCTGAGTGGGCTGCTCTCTTACGGGCCCCACATATACCTACGGGTCTCTGATGTTGGGTTATCTTCCTTGTGGCTCATTTGATCAGTGACTGAGACCAACTTCCTAGCCCTTGGTTTAACCTCAATTCTTTACACACACACTAAAACACACATGTGTTGATTGCTTCGTGTAGGGAGATTTATGATCCTTTTGCTTCATTTTTTACTTAAAATTCTGACATAATATATTGATTGCTGCTTCTTTCATTTGTGGTGTGAACCATAGAAATTAATCCATGATATGTGTTAAATGTTTCTTGGGTTTAACTTTACACTTGCAATTCTCATGTAAACATTCTTGCTTCATCTGTATTTCCTTTAGTTATATGTTTTCCCTCTTATGATTTTTATCATTACCACCCATCCAAGTGTATGGTGGGTATTATGGCTATTACTTTGCAAACATTGCATGCTGCTCCCATTAGATCCATCATCTATGCATGTTAATAATCTTTCTTAATGCTTTGGCCCTGTATCTTTTTCACTTCGCTGAAGGTAGTCTTTTTCATTTCTTTTTACAGGAAGATGCTGATCTCATTGACATGGAGGACCAACAAAAATTTCTGGCAAGTGCTGATTTTCTTGCTAATTATGGCATGCCAGCACTGATTTCTAATATGCAGGCAGCAGCAACAGAAGTTCTCAAGGGGTAAGGCTCCCCTATCTATATTTAGAATTATTAGCATGTTGCATGTATTCCGAACTTAAATTCAGAGGAGAGTTTTCCTGTGGATTGACCAATTGGCATATGGAAAATTTACCCAATGATCTTTTCTCCTTCATATTAAGAGGTATATGTGTTTTAAAATAATATAATGAGTTGAATGAAGGTGATAGGCAATCTTGCAGAGTGTGTGTGTGCACACCCTTCATAGTAATTTGTACTTCAGCATAACATCCTAAATATAGTGGATTTCGAAACTTTGTAAATTACTATTTCTTAAGAATTGGAAATCCATAGTATATCAATGCCCAGGGTTGGATTTATGGTGGGGGCACTTGGCTGGTGCCCCACTGAAATCCTAAAAAGTCCAGGAATTAGTTTAAACTTTTAGAAGTTTTGATGAAAATTTTGTTTTTGCCCCCACTGGATTGAATATATATATATAAGTGATTTTTCATTATCAATGCTACAAAATCCGAGAGACCACAACAACAAAAATCCCAATAGCCTGAGGACTTGCTTCAAAATCAAACTCACGTGCCTGAAAACCGGATTCAAGACCACTGTTTCCAAGCCCCGATCGTCTCCCTGTGACTACTGTGCCAAGCCCAACTCAACCTTGTCTTCAGATCATCAAAACTGTAGCCTCCATACATTCAAACCCACTTAAACAGAAATTTCAGATTGGAGCATATTGGATCGTGATTGAAAAGAAACGAAACAAAGAAGGGGACTTGGGTTGAGGTCTGGTTTGAATATGGAATTGATAAGAGAGAGGGTTTTGAAGGAAATGAGAGAAGCAAGTATGGGTTTTTGAGGGGTGATTTTGAGTTTTAGGAATGGTTTTTTAGGTACTCAGACTCTATAGTTAAAATCACATCAAAACAATCTTCAAGCAAGCTTCTAAAAGACATGAAATGACCTTGCTAACCGATGAAACTGAAATTCATATGGTTAAAGTAACTTAGTGATATAAGAAGGTGATATATTGACACTTCTATCACCTTTGCAAGGAGTTAATTTCTTGGGCATACTTCGTTAAATATCATATAAATTATTGAAGGAGATTATATAAATTTAATTTTTAGAGGTTTTCTTAAATGGCTTGGACATTCTTTATGTGCAGAAAGCAGTTGAGGGATTTTTTCAACACTACAGTACTTCATGAAGCTGCCACGCTGATGCTTGACAGGTTCATGAGCATGGGAAGTCCCCATCACTGGTTGGACTACCTGATGCCTGCAGATACAAGGCTGAACAAACTGGCCACAGCTTCCAGCAGTGACAATACAATTCTTTCTGATGTATCCAAGTTTGATCAACTTATGATGGAGACACGAGCAGTGTTGTCAAGGTATGTTTATTATGTTGGCCAAAAGAATTTTTTTTTTTAAATAATAATGTTTCATATGCCATGCCACAATTTATGAGTACTGTCTGTTATAGAATCTTAGGGATATTGGTCAATTGCACGTTTTCATTGCATGGAGGTGCAAATGTTAAGGACTGTAATGCATTGGATGACACGACTATCTGGTCAAACCCAAGGACAACCATTTTTTTTTCTTCTTCTTTTTTTTAAGATGTAATGAGTTACGAGTACTGTTATAGAGTTTAACCAAAGGGTTGGTGATTGCCTGGAGGTGCAAACATGAAGAAGGATTGTAATGTGCTGGTTGACACTATCATCTGCTCAAACCTGAGGACAATGCACCACCTATACAACTTGTGTTAAAAAAAATACATTGTAGTCAATGTTGTGATCTATCATACCACGTGTTGGTGGCAGTTCAAAGGAGGAGGATTTATAATGGCCACTAGCCTGTATCAAATTTTTTATTTTCTGCATATTTTCATTTGAATAGTTTCTACCTCAATGGTACCCATATTTCTGAATTTTACGTTGGATTCTTTTTCTTTCTCTCTCTTTTTTTTTTTCAACAAATTAATTAAGTACATTTTCATGTATGAATTTAGTTTGATTTCATTATTCCTTGATATGTCTCCTAAACATGCTGTTAATATATTTGGTCTGTAACCATTGAAAAACTGAAATCTGAATGTTATCCAGACAAATTTTGGTTACTCTCAAATTTCATTTTTTGAAAATAAT
Organism: Aristotelia chilensis; assembly: GCA_008921755.1. Classification (NCBI taxonomy): domain Eukaryota; kingdom Viridiplantae; phylum Streptophyta; class Magnoliopsida; order Oxalidales; family Elaeocarpaceae; genus Aristotelia; species Aristotelia chilensis. The sequence goes on from VEXP01000132.1 coordinate 7,918, forward strand.
TGATATCTTTTCCCCTGCAGTGCTGAATTTGGTAGTGTTGTTGAGATGTCATTGAAAGCTGTGTCGGGTGGACTGATAGAGGATATGGGGATTCAATCTGAAGGGGGCAGTCTAGCATCGGGCATGCCACTGGCAAAACTTTTGCCAAGAATTGTGCAGATGTGCCCTTCTCTGCTCGATGAACCAAGCAAAAATCGGTTTATCCAAATCATCCAAAGTGTACCAGAAGTTGAACTCTTCTTCACTCTCCTTTATGCAAATATGCCAACCTCGTAGATTAGCGAGCATGGTTTGTTTTTTCATTCAAATTATCATTTCCACAGTGGAAAGGCATCAATGTAAAGAATTTAAATGGGATTGGGTTTGGGGTTCGCAAATTTTCAACAATTTGAAGGGAATAAGAAAGAGATGAAGGTTGATGCATTAAATTTGTAGATCTTTCCTCATCGTAATATTCTTTTTGACTCCTATATTGTTGTCTTCGCTCTAACCCATAAAATGATGATAGGGTTTTACCCTTTTTTTTTGTGGTTTGTGCTTTTCTATTATTGTATTGACTGTCAAATAAACTGTAGGCTAAAAGTGAAATATGGATGAATTATCTCAGTGATGAAGTTTCATGTTTAGGCTGTCTTCTAACTCTTAAGATTGATTGTTGGTGCATTAAATGCAGTTTTGTTGTCCTAATTCCATTCTCTCTCTCTCTCTCTCTCTTTTTTGGTATGAAACTTTCTGTTTCGATGGATTGCTCATTGGAGAGAGTTCTGCAACTTGGTAATTGATTTCTATAAATTAGCACTCAAAAGTCTTGAGTTTATGATTGTTCAAGGTTTTTCATTTGCAAAGAGCAATGGTCTAGGCCATGCATAACCAGGACCCATTCCTGAGGATATGAAGTTAAGCATGAAACCTAAGAGAGGATTTCTTGCAGCGTATTAGGGGTCATATAATCGTGGTGAAAATGCAATGCATTTTCAAGCGAATAATCTTCTTTCAACCTCCCTTACCCAGAATACAATGGCTAATGTTTTCTTTAGGACGACCAAGCAATTAACATAGGTTGATATCACCAGATATCATCTGATGATTGATGAAGAATTTATGGTATGTTACACTAATTATTGGAGGTTTAGTTGTAGCATTTTTCCCTGTGCTTGCCTTTACAAATCTAATTTTGTGTGTAAAATTTGTATTGTTGATATCACCACAAGACCCCAAAACTCCTTGGTACCTTCTGCTAATTTGAATGTCAACGTTTTTAAGACCATGAAATTTCTTTAGATTTTTTCTTTCTTTATAAGTACAAAAAGAGAATTAAGATTCAATCTCAAGTGAAGTTCTTAATACAATTTTATAAGACATGACCAGTTTAGTTAACTAGCTTTTTCAGTCACATTTTATTGATGTTAGGGATAGAAAGGTTAAATCTTCCATCAAGCTTAGCACAACCCTCTGTCTCATAACTTTTGGATGGGGTCAGTGAGCCGCAGCTGGAGCTCCCAGCCTACCAGCATATGCAGTGTGATACATGTAGGTATTTTTCTTTGATATTGGACTCAACTTGGGGGTGTAGGAAAGGTGATTCAAGTTGGGTGAATGAGTGGCATGAATGAAGTACCATCACGCTAGTGACAACGAAAATAGAAAGGAAGGTAAAATTTTTTAACTTTCCTCAATTGTGAATTCGTTGTTCTTCATATTTTCTTCTTGTAGATGAATCGACATGCATGAATACATATAATTTAATTTCGTTGTCTTTGTAAGTAAGTGGAAAATAATCATACATGCTGTTAGGCGTAGCCCACATGCGTCCAGCCCATTATGTGGCCTTAGCACAAGGCACAAGGTACTAGGAAACCTTGTTTCCTACTTGCAGCGTGGAACACAATAAAAAGAATAAAGGCATTATTNGCACAAGGTACTAGGAAACCTTGTTTCCTACTTGCAGCGTGGAACACAATAAAAAGAATAAAGGCATTATTTTTTTGATAATGAGAACCCACTTGAGTGAGTAAATCTTCGAGTGCATGAGTTATCGACACACGCATACATTAGTTGAAATTCGGAGATTCAAAATTAGGTTAGTAATGTAAGAAGCAAACCCATTTACCAATCATATGGGTCCTAGGGTTGAAGTCTGGAAAGTCAAAGTCAAGCTTGTAACTTGGAGAACAAACTCACTTACCAATCATTCATTAATGTAATGCACACGAAACACAGAAGAAAAAGTGAGATTGTGATTTTGCCAAGGAGAACAAGGGTCGATAGGGGCGACGCCACCTTGTATTAGTGGTGTCATTTTTTTTAAAGAAA
>VEXP01000133.1:0-10200 GCA_008921755.1 Aristotelia chilensis
TTTTTTTCCTGTTAGTGACAGTTCTAATCGTTGTACTTGCCGATATATTTACACGCCACGTTCTCTTTTGCACAAATGGTGGCTCTCATCTCACAAAAAGGAAGATGATAGAGATAATAGGCGACGAGAAAGACCAATAACTCTCTAAGATATATGTAAAATCACATTTTCCATGTTTTTTATTATCAATTCGTTATTAAAACAGGCCAATAACTTTTTTTGACAAGTTTATAATGAAAATCTTCTATTTTTTTTTCATGCCTAGCGTAATAGTTCAAAATAATAAACAATGATATCAAATGGATTTATATTCACGCAGGTTAAGTTCTTGATTTATAGTTTCTTTTAATCCCACTATTAAAAATTCCAAAATTTTGCTTTCTACGGAACTTTTGGATCTGAGAGTAATTCCTCAAAAACATGCAATGCCACATCATAAAGAAAAATATGGAAATTAATCACAAAACTACAATAAGCAATCAGAGTAAAATTTTCTTTCATTTTCTAAATTTGCACAGTATGATATCATCAATGGACATATTCCATCCAAGAAAATTTTTGGGTCAAAATAATGCTTACATAACGATAACATCATGAAAAATTATATACAACTGCACAATACATGGGATGTAAATAACAGTCTCAATCTTTGATGAACAGTTTCTCGCAAGAAATTTCCTATCAAGGAGAAATTACGAAATTTCCTATGCTTCCCATGTATTCTGTATTTTGATCTTCAAAATGGCAAACTTTCCTATTTCTGATTTTCGAATTCCCTTCAAATGCAATGATGTTCATTTGACGTCAGATAAATATGGAAAACTGCATCTGAATCTAAAATGAAAAGTATCTAGAGTTATCAATGATGGACAATAAACTGTGTAATAAATACCAAACTTGTATACTTACTACTAACTCATCCATTGGGAGGTGGTTGAAAATAAGGATGATGCAAAGCATCATCAACGCTCAATCGATCCTCCTGCAATTCACAAGCATTTCAAACCAACATACATGTGAGAAAATTCTTAACTAATAGTGATTAAATGGCATGTTTGATAACCAATATGTACAAATAGTAGGCTAAGAAACTTCTGCTATGTGCCAATGATCAATTGGTCTAGCGACACCTCCCCTTGCCTTAAGTGCAAGGGGGATATTGAGGTCTGAGGTTCAAGTCCCAGCCAAATAATAATAAAAAAAAAAAGAACAAAGAAACTTCTGCCAAGTAATTTATAGTTGCCTATCATTGATAGAAGAAATTTTATTAGATATGCCTAACATTCATGAATAGTCTTCCAGACCATATAGACAATCTAGAATCTCCCATTAGAGAAAATTGCATAGGGAGGTCAAAAAGGTGTCAATGGCCTGGCTGCCAATTGGGACAAGTGGTACTAACGTCCGTATGCCATTTGTCAGAACTTAAAGAGAAAATGGCATGCAGATGTTAGAGAACCTCCTATCTATTGATTCATTCCAGGAATTTGTGTTTTTCGTTGATGAACTACATGCATTATTAGTCGTAGACTTGGGTCTTTTCTGGGTCATGTATTTCAGAAGCAACACTAATTTTTCCAGACGATTTCGATAACATTGGTAAAATTTATAAAAGAATTCTCTCTCTAAATACAATTCAAACATGTGATTGTTACAAAGACCACAGCAACAGTTTCATGTCGATTACATAATTTTTTCACCTGATTAGATAACTAATACCTGTTGCTAAAATCCAACAACCACACATATGTTTCTGTTTGGAAGCACTATATGTAATGAATGCATTACAATAATGATAACAAAATAAAGTTTTATTATATCTATCTTAAGATTTTCTAATTTAATTAAAAAATTCTGCTTCGCACCATAATTAGATTAAAGTTTCAGAACATGAAAACTTACTGGGTCCCAGAGTAATAGTTGGCGCACTAACCGCAAAGCCAAAGCATTTGGAAACCTGCAGACAATATGAAAACACACATATGATATGCAAAACAATAACAGTAAGAAACAACACAAGTTAAATAAGAGTCCATCAAATGATACAAAATTCATAACATCATAAACTAACCCTAGTTTGAGAGGATCTCTACTCTTTATTTGATCGGAGAAAAACTCTTCAGAGCATTTCCAGGAAGCAGGCGAAACTCCACCCTGGATTCCCAAAAATGGAATTTAATTAGTACACAGGTATAAACCAGATAATAGAGGAGTTTCAAAGTACCACCCTTCGTAGCATACACTATTCCTCTAAACTGACAAGAATTCGTATTTAACTGTCAAACATTTAATGACTTGGTTGGGAAAGGGGGAGGGAGAATGGTTTTGGGCTTCTCTACCTTATGATCTCCGTTAATGGACAGGAATAGGTCCATGCCAAACCCTAATGGACAGGAATAGGTCCATGCCAAACCCTTCAATACCCACTAATGTTTGTATAATAGTATTTCAATTATATTGTCCAAATTGCTAAGAAATAAAGAAATTTCTTAATTGTAGAAACATTACATCACGCTTTCATAAATATAATGTCTTTAACACTGCACACAATTGTAATTATTGTATTCAGGCTTGTGACTCATCTACGAGACCTCGCTCTTATGTCACTCTTACCCCTCGGGCAAATATGCGAGTTCCAAATTTACAAATGCACCATCTGCAAGCCAAACTAATCCGAAGGACATGAAACAAAAATCAGAAACTACATATATCCTTATAACACAATTTTAGGGAAATCCCAGAAAGGTTTAAGGACCAGCTAAAGTCATCAACTTGACAGCTTGAATCCCTGCCATTCCCAACTCTATAAATTACTTAAGAAGAACAAAGCAGTAGTCAAAACATAAATTACATATACCTTAGAATCAGAATCGTAAACATTGGTAACCATAACCTTCTTCTCCTACCTATATTTTGCATCAAGAACAATAACATTGGACTTGGCACTAGAGGATAAGATGCCTTCGGCGAAAAGCACCAGAGGAGGATTACACATAATGTGAAAAGAGGAGAATAAATAACAGGTAATGGATAATCCCCTTTATCCTTTTACACTTCTCACCATATGCAAGTCTTTATTGATAAAATCATATCAAAAAGTTTGATGTATCCCGCAAATACAAGACAAATCGACCAATATGTATCCCTAATACTTCCAACCCATGTTCATAGTCTAAAACACATAAGACATAGACAACACGAAAATCCATATTAGCAATCAGGCATGTCAGTCAACTGTGCATTGGTTGATCATTAAAAACCACTCTTACTAAATTATCACCTGAATAACAGTTAAAGTGACGTAAAAAGAAGAAGTAAAAAATCACATAAATATATACCCAACTATATGTCATCACTTGTCGCACCAATGCACACCCAGGAGCCCTTTAGAAGTAAAAGATGGTGAACTTACCCGGTTCATTGTGCGATGATGTTTTGAGGAACTCCCAGGGATTAAGATACACAATTCCATGAATGATCTGAGTCTGACACCACAAACATGGCCAACATTATCAATGTTAGACTCTGTCCTAAAATGATGCAAAACATTCATTCCACTTACGTCAAGTGGAACACATTCTCTTTCTTGATAACAAAAAAATAAATAAATAATAATAAAAAAATGAAAATAAATATTGAGGACTTACAGCCCATGTTACAATATTTGATAATTTTCTAGACTCTATGATCCATATTTCAACATCAAACATAATAGATGTCAAAACCCGAAAAAGGCATCCAATTCAAGTAGCTTGTTATAATCTCATACCAAAACTATCTCACAAATAAATTTTCATGCATGTTGATGGACAACTGTCACAAACGTAAGCCATTCACAATTCATTCCCAAAGAGAATAATTAGAGTTTCTGTAGAATTTAATGTAAGAGGCTAAATTCTTCTCAAGGATGAAACTCACTTGTAAGCAAGCTCCTTTAAACCTTCATTCCAACCCTCAAGATGATGATCTAGAAGAGCACGTGTTAAAGCACTTATCTGAAAAACGTTTGGTGATCCTAAGATCATCTCTAAGATCACAACACCGACACTCCACATATCATACCTGTCAGAAAAAGAAACAAGTAATGAAAATAAATTATTCCAACATAAGTGGAAGCATTCTAATTAAACAAATGAAGATGCATATGCAGAGTGAGTATTGATAAAGCTTATGTTCTTGATTATACACCAAGAATGTTAAAACCGTGCATAAGATTAAATGGGACCACAACATACTTCAATGTCGCTCTCGTTGGCCCCTGATACCAACTAGCATTAAGAAAAGCTTCAGGAGGACTATACTCAGAAGTTTGTTCAGCTCTGACGAAACACCAAAATAGATACCCATCATGAACATTTATTAGAACATGGAAATGGTAAAACAGAAAAAGCTCCCAAAAAGAAAAGAGATACCTAGAAGGTCCAGTTGATCCATATAAATGCTTCATCGTGAACTCATCAATTGCACTACCAAAGTCAATGATGCGCCTGAAAAATTGGTGAAAAGGCATCAATGACCATGTCATTAAAAGGACAAACACAGATTACTCTTGTCAGCTTCTTGATAGATAAGATATTTTATAAGGAACCCATTCACAGTTTAATTGATCCCAAACGAAGAGTCCAAGCCCATCTGCTTCAGATTAATTGACTCTATGAATATGGCAGAAATCAGAACAAACAAACTCATTGATATTAATGATATGTCCCTTAAAATTAGACACATGTCCGACCTCCTAATTAAAAAGTCTGTTCTTTCTAAAAAGAAACTTCTGTCATTAGCAGTTTCTCCTGTCAAAGAAAATGAACATAATATTTCACATCTTTCAGAAGTTCAAGTTGAATTACACATGCAAGAAGTCATGCTACAGTGCAAATACACTATGGAAGAAAAACAATGAATCAAACAAAAAGAAATAAAGGAGTATATTGGAGTAGGAAGATGAGAGAGAGAGATGCTGCCTTTCTTTTTGTTTTTTTAGACATCAATAAGAACATTCACAGGCTGAATGAATTTGAAATTAGCCGAAGGGGAGGGGGAGGGAGGAGACAAGGAAAAAATATATTATTTAAGAAAAGTCGCTGATTGTACTGGGAGAAACCTCATACAATTACAAGGCCCAAACAATAAAAAACCTATCAGGTAGACAGGTCCTACCTTCTGAGGTTGGTTCATTTACATGTTTTAAACAATTAAATTACAGGCAATCCACTAGCACTTATAATTTAAATGAAATTCCAATCAAGAAATCACATGGGACCATAATTCAACAAAGAAGAAAATTGTAGGTTTAAAATAACAATAAAATAAACTCTACAGTACATTTTGGTGGTAAAGTTCTTATCTCCACTCGGGCTTCCTTTCAAGCATCTTCCAGTCTCCTGATCTTCAAAGCATATCACCATGTTTTCTTCCAGTAAGAAAAACAAAAGTATCATAAGTTAGCATTAATTCTATTATGTAAGGTAAAAGCATGACCAGAGAAAAGAATATTTTACAAAGACACAGAGTAATCATTAAAGATGGTATTATCCCTAAAACATAAAGCAAAAAGGGTATGAATTGGTATATAATACTCCACTTAAAAAGGAAACCCCAACAACTGTAAGAAAAACTGAGATAGGAAATAGCTCCTCAAATCTAAGAATACAGTTTGTCTGGTACCCCAAAGTTGTATGAGCCTCTGGTATTGAAGTAAACATAAATGAATATAAAAATTGCAGATAGATTGGCATTGAAATGGAATAACTAAGCAATAATATGTCAACTTTTTTCTTCTCCATATTTTTCTATTAGATCATTAACAATTATAATTGAGACAAGCAATATATTTTTCCTATTATTGCTACTTGAATACCCACTTATCACACTTCCCCTCACACTCCATGTTAGTACATGCCACATAAGCAGGACTCACTGAAAAGTGATACTCAAATGATGCGCGTGGTTACATAGCAGGTGCCATGTAGGATTTTATGCTTAATTCCATGTGCCACCATGGATTGTAAAGGGGAGTGTGAGATGTGCAGACAGCATTGCTCATCATATATCAATCATTATGATTATCCAACAGAAGAAAATAGGAACCAGGGACCAACCAAGCATAGATGATACTTCAATAAACATTAAAACTTCTTGTAAATCGTATCATTTAATTAGCTCTAACAAAATTAGGCATTGATGTCCTCACCAGGTTTGATATCCCTATGGGTGATATTGCGATCATGACAGGACTTGAGCGCCATCAACTGAGCAATTGAAAAAGTATGTAAATCAGGTATCTATACGACTGCAGCAATCAAATAACAAGAGGAAATACAGAGGGTAGTACATAAGAACCCAACATAAACCTTACATAGCCCTCATCAATATAACCAAACACGAGTCTTGATATACTTGATAGACATTTAAAACGAATGCATTTTAAAGCTCCCAATTACAAGCACTATATATTGATTCAAGCTGAGATCCAGAAGCAAAGATTTTTTATTATTATCTTTAAGCCTTGTACTACTTAATGAGGCTAATGACCTTACCAAATGTTGAAACAAATATCTCAATCTTTCAAGAGATACTTAGTTTATTTAATGAAGCTAACTCATCCTAATAAACAACGTCCTGTTTGCTAAGAAAAGGAATGGCAATTTTTCCATCCACAGAATTCACACGCTTTAAATAAGTGTCATCTATCAATGCTGGCTTTCAACTAGCATAAACAGACCAAGACGAAAATTTATGCAAAATTGCAGTATGGAAAACAAAAGCTGGCTTCACTACCAAGGAAGTCATGACAGGGTATAAGACTCAATCTGAAATTCGTATATACCAATTGCCATATAAGATTGCGCATTTCCTCTTTTCCTGCTTCTGTTGTCTTCAACCAATGCCACCATTTTGATGGATGCAATACCTGGATGTGTTTTACTTCTTCAACCTTCTCTTCATCAGCAATATTTTCTGCTTCTTCCACCGTATACATAAGCTTTGACAAGGACACACCTTCATGATGAAATACAAGCCAGATTTCATTAGATCGAGACTCAACAGACTCTACATATCTTGCAATATGTTGCAAGCCTTCTTCAAAGGCAGCTCTCCGCAGTCTAAATTTGTTTGCAAATATATTTTCAAAACTCCAAGCGCTTGTTAATTCGTGGGTAACTGGTTCATTCATTTCTAAGAGATCATTAAAATCTGACTGTGGTTCTTCCAAGAAAGAGTCTGATATTCCATCCGATGACCCTCCAAGGCACGTAGAGGCATTCAAAAAAACTTCACCAAAATACTTCTCCCGTAGGCCACTTAAATATACAGCAGGCCCTCTCTCCACCTGTTTATAATAATAACTACATTAAAAAATAATCACCTTTTTAAGTTTACCTTAATAATAAATTATCCTGAAATCCAAAAGGTGGTAACTTCTGAACCTCACGATATATCAAGATGAATAGTCAGAAACAAGAAATATAAACACAATGGCGAAACAAAATGTAGTACTTTCAGACCAGTCTTTTAAGGAATAACTGTATGAGCATTTTTTAACAACCTTTATTTTTGTTTATCAGTAGTTTGCTACAAAAATAATCAGTTACACAAATAGATGATTATAATGTCAAAGTCTTTCCAGAAGAAGAAAAGAAAATAGAATTGAAAGGTAGGATCTCCAAGATTGCAATAACATTATACTGCTTCCTACAAAAATATATGCAGGTCTGGAAGTTTAACGCACTAAAAAAATGGAAGATATTAACATAAGTCTGTAGACCCCTAATCAAAGATAGAAGAATATTGTCATTTGGAAACAATAATATCCTGGACCCATACAACAATTTTGTTAACAAATAAAAAGTAACCACCAAAGTAAGATCTAAGTAGAACCATAAGATTTGTTTTAAAATAATAAAATAATTTACAAATTACCATTATACGTTTCAAAATGAACAAGTTGTCGCTAGGAGAACCAGCATGACAATCATGAGTAGAGCTATTACGAGAATTTCTAGAATCATGAGTAGATGAGCTACTACGTGAATTTCTGGTGTATGAGTCAGAATGAAAGGTATTAAACGAATTATTTCTGTTTTCTTCACTCCAGCTTGAGGCATTGCCCCCTTGATGACAATTCCAATGGAAAGCTAGCCATACTTCACCATATGACCCACGACCAAACCTTCTCTTTAGTACGTACCTAATAACCAAGAAGTACAAATGGTCTAAGATATTTGTTATAAAAGAAACCAAAAAAAAAAACAACTTTTAAGTATGACACAGAAACAAGTTATTGTAAGCCCAGGAGCACACACCAAATGGTGCGATCTATGTTAGAGCAAGGCATATGCTCCGCCACACCTTGCTTTGCCTGCATCTCATGCAAGGATGATTGCCATGTTGATACCATTAAATAATGATTTAAAATATTAATAGCATGGCTCCTTTTAATAGGTTTGTATCACGCTAGTTCTTTGTCACTGTAATTACAAAAAAGAAATATTATATAAATCTTTCCCGCCTTCAAAAGTACGTTAAGAAAGTAGCAGTATACTGATATAGTTATAAATCCTATGACCTTTCACTCTTTTATTGATGGTACAGAGTGTGTGTGTGTGTGTGTGAGAGAGAGAGAGAGAGAGAGTATTTGATGGTAGAGTTAATATTGTACTCCATATATGTCATTGTTCTAAAACAATATAAGGATTTGAAACCTATGGCATTATGCAAAATGGCAGAGAGTACATACTTTCATCTCTCTCTTATAAAACTATTGAAGCAAAAACAATTTTTTTAGAAGGTGTTTTAGTCATTTGACATTAGCCCCATGCGGAATACAAACAATCTAATTAGAGGTCAGCTGACTGAATATGGAACTACTCTTCTGCTCTTCCCATCCATCCCATTCTTCTACCTTCCATAGCTTGTGTCTTTGTGTAGATGTAGATACATATCAAGGCACCATTAAGATTTAATTGTCAATTTATAATAAAATATTTGCAAGTTAACCTCATAGTTCATATATCAGCAGCATCTCACATTGTGGAGGTAGATGATTTACTGGTGCTTTTTTCATCATTTCAAACAGCTATCATAATTATTAAGAAATCTGCATGTATCAATCTGGACACCCATTTCTAGATAAAAATAAACGCATTGACTCTATATATATATACATGTGAAAAGTTTTTAAGACAATTTCCTTATGTAGGAATAGCAACCTTTTTTATGTTTAATTGTTTATGGATTCATATGCTAAAAGATCAGTAAGAGTGAAAAAGAGAAGAAACGTACTTCAAGTCAGGCATTGCATACTCAGTGGATCCGTAATCCGAACCACCATCATGGAAAGGAATAGATTCAAGCAAACCAAGGATAATAGCAAAGCCTTCAGGATTTATGCATTGATCTTTAACTCCATCAGTAGTCATCTCAAAGTGCAAGCACAAATTCTGGTCATTATACAAATTTAGAGGTCCACCTAGCATGAAATTTATACCAATTAAAAGTGGTTCTGATTATATATATATATAGCTACGGTACCAATTTTGGAATAAATGAAGAGACATTCTTGTAAAAAAAGAGTACGCACTGATAATGCAAGTTTGTAGAAGAAGCTATTGTATGAGGCTCTGAATCTAATCCTAGTAGAAGCAGAACAGGATCACAGGTGTCTTGGATTGCTAGTAACTCATGGCCACCGTGAACAGATTTAGGGGAAACCCCACCTCCCAACCCAAAGGGAAAAACAAAGACTACAGAAGAGTAACTTCACTTACCACAATCGTGATCAAGGGCCTGAGGTAGAGCCTGAGGTAGGTCATACATATCATTTCCCTGGTCATCCTTTAGAGCCCGCGATGTGTAATCGAAGTGGTCATTAAGGTTCTCAGACAAATAATAGCAGCCAAAATTACGACGTTTTTCTTCAACCTTGAGCAAGAAAAGCAGTCAACGTCAATCATACTACTTTTTCCTACATTGACGGAGCCTTACCAATATAATTTTCCTTTCAGCCTTACCAATAACCTGTCAAACTTGGTCATAACTGGGTGAGCATGCTCCAAATGTACTAGATCAGAAGAGATGTCATTAGCTGACCAGGGCAACAAAAGTAAAAGTTGGCCCATTAGCAAATAGAAAATCATCAAGAGCATACATGACAAGATGTAAACATGAGACAAACAACTAAGAAATATATATATATATATA
>VEXP01000135.1:0-10163 GCA_008921755.1 Aristotelia chilensis
AAAAAAAAACAGAAAAAGAAAAACTCTCTGAAAATGATATCATAAGCGAGCCAAAAGAAATATATCACAAAAGCATAAGCTAATAACCTGAGACTGAGCTTTGCTCTGTCATGAAAGCTTAGAAGCCATGGAAACTCTCTCTTCTTCAGCCATCACCACACTTACAATAACCATTTCCAAAACATTCCCAATCAAACTCCAACACCAAACTTATTCTGTGAACACACAAAAGAACAAGAACCACATAAACTTCTCTTTATCTTCTCATTTCTCTTCTTTCATTTCTTTTACACCATTATCAACAAAAACAAAAACAAAAACGACTGCAACATCAGTATCAACATCTACACCTTTCACTACTTCAACTAAAACTAACAACAACAACAACAACAACAACAACCACCACTGGATGGTTCTCTTGGAGAGCCCTCCACAAGGACTTAACTCTAAGTCAGAAATCATTGATTACTATGTTAAGACTCTAGAGAGAGTTTTAGATAGGTTGGTTTGTTTTAATGTTTTGTTTACATTACTATATTTTCTTGGTTGTTTTGGCTCTGACTGAAGTTTTGTTGTGATTGTTGTTTTTGTTTTTTGTGTAGTGAAAAAGATGCTCAAATGTGTATATATGATGCTTCTTTTCATACCCTTTTCGGGTTTTGTTGCGATATCGATCAGCAAACTTCCCTCGAGCTTGCTAGTAAGCTTTCATTTCTTATTATTAATATTTTTTTGCTGTTTCAATTGCTGTTTGTATATGTATATGTATGTGAGAGTGTGTGTGTTTAAGAGAAATAGATATCATTTATATATAATTATAATTTCAGTGCTTCAAATTATCAGTATGAAGAGCATTTGAAATTTAGGATTATTGTTGTATAAATGTATTTTGGATGACTTGATTTATTTGTTATGAATATAGTTGTAGGTTTGATGTGCAGGTTTTGTTTTTAAATTTTAATATTTTTGCTGTTTTAATTGTTGTTTGCAGCATATTGAATTCATTTATTTATGCCATATATATGTTTGTGTATGTATGTGTATGTGTAGGTGAGAGTCTGTGTGTATATGTATATGTATGTGCATCAAATATTCAGTATGAAGAGAAATTGACAATTTGAGAGTATTGTTGTTTAAATGTATTTTGGATGACTTGATTTATTTGTTATGAATAAATGTTTTGTAGGTGTGCCAGGGGTTTTATCGGTTAGGCCTGACCCGGATCCTAATTCTGAGAAAAAAGATTATAAGATTACTAATATTCAATTGAGTAATTTGTCAAACTCACAGATTGGGAGAATGCCGTTGTTTCCTGTGGGGAATACCAAGCATTGGCTTGTTCGAATTGACAAGCCGGGTGTTGGGGTTGTTACAAAGGCACAGATGGTTGATTATTATGCTCAAATATTAACCAGGGTCTTGGTGAAGTAAGTATACATATTGAAACATTAAATGAATTTGCTACCTCTTATTATATTGTTTCTTCTTAATCTGAAGTGGAGAATATTATTTTCAGCGAGAATGATGCACAGATGTGTATATATCACGTTTCTTGGCAATCCAATTTTGGGTTTTGTTGTGAACTTGATGAGGAATGTGCAAGGGAACTAGCTGGTTAGGATATGCTTTTTCTCTCGTTGAACCTACATTTGTGATGTAATCATCTAACTATAGTTTGCAGCTTGAGGATAAATGCTCTCATTTTGGTGCAGGTGTGCCTGGTGTGTTATCTGTTCAGCCAGATGAAAATTTTGAGTCAGAGAATAAGGATTATGGAGGTTTGTCCTTTTTGTTTGACTTGGACATATATTTCCATCTATTTGTGATTGCAATCCTAGAGACAGTAATTATAACTGGCAGCTTAGGACTTTTCATCTCAGTTTAAATGTTTTTGGACCATATATCAGGGATCCTGAGGTCATAAATAGTTTTGAATCTACTAAACCAGTCAGTTCTCTGTAGAGTTCTGAATTTTTGACTGTTTCTTAGATGGCAATTTGTTGAAGAAAGTGTATGACAGCAGCACTAAGAAATCTAGTTTTGTATGTGTTTTAGTGACTTAGTGTCATAATAAATATACGTCTTTAGTGACACTAATCAGCATGATTATGCTGTTTCTCTCAATAGGATATTCTCACAAGTGATGTAGTTATGTGCATAGTTGAGCAGGATTTATGTGGAAGGATTTTAAATTTGTTATTGTAGCATGGCAGTCCTTGTAACCAGATAAAGGAAGAGCATGCTGGTTGGTGGTGGAGTTGAGCCATTTGCTTTGGTTACCTTATGTATGGCATATGGGATGACGTATATTCATTGGAAACATAATTCGTAGAAATAATTAGAAGAAGAGGTACAGTTCTTTAGTCCGTAGTAGTGCTTGGCCTTACAATACCCAACATGTAATTAAAATGAGTGACATGCGATGTCAGCACATAAAAGTGGATCACAGTTGGGTACAGGCAGAATGAGGAAAAAATCTGATTTATTGTGAGAAAAGGCCTAACACTGCAATGTAAGCTCCTGGATGCTTCCTTCAATTATTTGTGAACTCAATGAAAGGAATTCGTTGGCATTTACTGAAATTTGACGAAAAAGCAGAGGGGATTTAATCATCTTTAGAGAATATCATTGCAGATATGACATAAGTAGCTAAGAGAGTAGCCAAAGAGTTCCTGGAATTGTACAGAACATGAGTCATAGCCTATAGGCATATCCAATATTATTCTTTTGCTCTTTGTTATTGTGAAAAGATTATAGACATTTGAGGAGGTTCAAGACCATGTAACATAAGGAATTATGATGTTTATCTAAATTCTGGAGGACAATTAGAAGTTAAAGAAAAAAATCAGTGTCTCGGGAAGGAGTTTATGGGGAGAAGATTTGGATATACAACAGCTAAGGTGAGTGCAGTCAATTTAAGTATTAGAATGACATACAGACAACATTGGGCATCAGAGACTTTAACAAAAATGACTTAAAAGTTACTAGAATGAAGTAAATAAAAGTAGATGCATTGATTACTGGGGATGCCTGTTGTTCTTTTGAGGGAAGGTGTGATTAAGAGTAGATATTGGTCTGTCTTATTATACTTTTTTATTAATATCACAGAGAGGGTGGAAATTTAGGTTGCGGAATAGCTGTGAACTGATCAGTCAGTTTAAACGCCATCTTAAAAGTGGAGTAGCAGTAAACCATTGGGTCCATGATCTAGAATATAGTTAATGACTTCAAAAAGACCATAATGACTACTATGATTACATTGGTGGAAGGATGGTTGAATTTTCTTGGTAATTAGTATGCATCAGAGATATATCTTAGGCCAGTTTCTTCCATATTTATTATGAGTTAAATAGCAGGTTGTTGATGCCTTGGGGTTGGTTACTTAGAGAGGCATGTAGCAATAAAGTGAAGAAACTAATAATTGTTGTTTGACAAAGACAACAAGAAGTGCTCTATGATCGTTTAAAATCCAATCCTTCCCAAACATGTCAGGTCAAGAGAAATCTAATGGTAGAAGAAGAATGTTAGAACTGTCAACTTGATTCAGTTGGGTGAAACATATATTTGTAATGGTTCATGTGAGGAGTATTATGCTACGACTTGAGGGTTAATAAAGGATGAGGAAGTGCTGCATAAAGGGCGATGTGGTAGTCAGAAAAAAGATTTAAACAGAAAATATGTCTTGGATCAATAGGAAGATCGCAGTTCAAGTGAAAAAGCTCGGATTATATTTAGGTGCAATGGATAGAGAAGTTACCTGCTCAACTAGCGTATCTGTACAAAACTTACTCGAATATATGTAAACACTAGTCTCACTTGTTTTTGGGATAAAAAACTTATACCTAAGGAAGTCCAATTAGAAGGACCTAACGCTATTTTATGACTTATTTTGTAGGATACAACCAAAAAATAAAAACAAAGAAAATTTTTGTTCATAAACTTTGTATGTTAATGTCATGTTTTCCGGGTAGTTAATGATTGAAAGTTGTTAATTAATGTTTATATAAATGTTCCTTTTTTTCCATTAACAAAGAAAATGTTTTAATAAATGTTTCATCTTGTTATGGAGGGAGTTTGTCCTAATATGTAGTGGAAGTTTAAATTCCTACAATACTATTTCCTGGTGTCAATTGTCAAATACGTGTTTGTATAATCTGACATTAAGATTTCTATTATCAGCTAGACACATAAGTTGTTATGAAATTCTTTTGATTTTTTAAACAAAAAGCCAACTGTGAGTCGGTTTATTTCAGTGTCATTCAGATATAATCTATGGCACTGGAAAATTTTCTATTTTTGAGTAACAATGTGTAATTTTCCAGGTAATACAGTATCACCAGATTCTTCAGAAGCAAGTCAGTCAACTCCCATAAAAACAAAGAAACTCTTTGTAACTGGTATGTCGTAAGTCTAAATGCAAAATCATGCTTGTATTGTTTTGCTTGAGAATGTAATGTTTTGGTTTCCCATCTTGTGAATAACACAAAAAAGCAATGATAAGGTAAAAGCAGTAGAAGCTGTTTCAATAATATTATGAAATTTACATGTTACTTCCTCTAGTTGTTACTAATTGACATTGGTATATAATTCTTGCTTGAGTCTCTACCAATCTTGTTTCAATTTAATATTAAACAAGCTATCATCCTTACTATGTTTTCACTTCTGTGGGAGCGTAACCTGTTCTTCCATAGTAGCTTCCCCCTCACCCTTTTGCTTCTTGCTAACACGAGTTCTTGGCGATGGTTGTTTCTAAACAGGCCTGTCATTTTATACGTCTGAGAAAACCTTACGTGCAGCATTTGAAGGCTTTGGCGAGCTTGTTGAAGGTATATTTTCAATTTCCGATTACCGTAAATAATAGCTGCAATTCTAGTGACAGTGATCCAAGTATGCTCATGCAATGAACTGCCTTTCTTGACAGTTAAAATTATAATGGATAAGATTTCGAAAAGGTCCAAAGGTTTTGCATTTGTAGAGTACACCACAGAGGAGGCTGCCAGTGCAGCGCTCAAGGAGATGAATGGCAAGGTAGGTTTGAATAGAGTCCTTTTACTTCAGCTCTGATTTGCAATCGTAAATAAAAATATATTACAATCCAAGCAAGAGAAATGCTAAGCCCCACTTGTTTGCTGCTGTGCTTTCAGATCATCAATGGCTGGATGATAGTTGTTGATGTTGCCAAGACTAACCCACCAAAATACAGCAGGGGGCGCCCCAGACAGGCAGTCTGACGCACAGGAGTATTGGGCCTCAGCCCCTTTGGCATATGACCATCCAGTAGACCAGCCACCTAAACTTTGTGCATGGAGTTTCCACAACCTTATTAATGTGATTGATAGTTCGCTACAATGTAAGGTCTTCATTTACTAAATACGGTAGCCCAGAAGTACATGTTGGGAAGTGTGGTAAGACATGCCATACAAAACCAACACCTGCAACGATAGTCTATACATAAGTGTAAAGTCCTGCACAAAAAAACCAAGAGCTAGTTATCCAAAAGGCTGTGTAATTCTGTCCTGTAACTGTCCATTCTGCATTTAACCTTTTCCTTTAGCTTTGTGAACTTAATGCCTAATTGCTTTAACAATCTTATAGTAGTCAAGGCTTACCCTAGGTTTCTAATGTCAGATATGTTAGAAATTTCTCTGTTGGATTTTCCACTTTGCAAGCCGAACCCAATTTGTCTCTCTTTTCCTCTCTGGGCTATACCAATCCTAGTCATTATGTGACGCATGAAGCACTTGTTCCTGATTCAAGGAGACTTAGCTAAATTGAAGATTAAAATAACAGCCTAAATTTTGCAGACTTGAGTTTCCATGGGATGTTATCAGGTGTTTTCAATTAGTTTCTACCCTGAATGAGTCCAATTCCTCAAAAGGAGAGAAGAATGTATTCCACCAGGATGCCTACCCATTCCAAGAATATTAAATCCGATATAAAACATTTAGAGCATTTTAATATGTTCCTCATGCATATGACCCCCTTTCTAGAAGTGCATCATTACAACAAAGAGATATAAAAGGTCATTCAAAGAAATTGTCATCAACAGAAATAACACTTGACAGTGAAATTGGTTGCTCCTTGTGCTCTGCTGAGGAGAGCTCCCAAAAACACCATGCAGAACAAATAATAAAAAATGTGAGAAACCAGTAGCAGAGAAACTGTGGTGGGCAGTGGATTGAAGTATTTTGAACTGTCCCAAGCTTTGACACATTAGCTGTTTTGTCACTTTTTGCATACTATTCTATAATGATAATACCTTATCATGATACTAATTTCTTTGTGATTTGATTGAGTCATTTGCTATCAGTAACTATTACAATGGTATCATAATGGCTTGCTACGATCTCATCTTCAAACAAGCAAATGTTTTCAGTAAAATATTACCATTAACACTGTACAAGATCTATGTGGAGTAAACATAAAATGGTATTTTCCTCTGAATGGGGCCGATTTACTTGACTTTCCTAATACAAGCTTGTAAGGGTGAATAATACAAGATTATATATGACTTGCACTTTGTAATTAACGAAGCCTTGTGTTCCACATCATGAGATGCTATCAGCCCTCCTCTCCAAACTCCATGGTGAATCTCTCGTGCACCTCAAGGTCGGCTTTACTTACAGTTGGCTTCTGTCTTGTAAAAACTTTATCAAAATCCGCTCGCGTAATGGGGGGTGGGAGGATCTGCAAAGTCATCAATTCCAAAAGGGATGAGTTTTCCAAGTCACTGAAGAAGGCAAAAGGTATATGGGGCTACAGATCACCTAACTTACAATCAATTTTCTGAGAACACTTGGTACAGTTGGGTTGAAAATTCAATGATCAAAGCAGGAAAATCCACACATTTGAATAAAGTGTACTTCATACTAATGACGGCATGCTTTTTTAATTTTTTTTCTATTAATTTTCTTTTTCTACTTTCGTTTCTCTCTCTTTTTCCATAAACAAAGAACTACAAATATAAAATAAATCTTTCATTCAATTAATAATTCTGTTGATTTCTTTCATATGCAATACCTTTGAAGCAAGGCCTTGTGCATCAAGTTCCTGAATGGTAATCTGAACAGCTCCTCTTTGAGTAGCTTCACAGGGAACCCACATGCCATTAGAGGTCTTCATGAAGAACTTAGCATCTTGGGTTTTACGAACAGGTTCAAATAGTACGTCCTTGACCTATCATATTAAAGAAAAGGGAAAATGGCTAACTGTTTTAGGCCACATCTTTCAAAATGAGATGCTAATAGGAATGAGATGACTAGAATCCCATATAAACCTGACACTTACACAAACGGAAATATCCGAACCAGAAAATCCTTCTGTTTTGCGAGCCAAGTGCTTCAAATCACTTTCAGTTAAGTTGTGAGGAGTGTCCCCAAGGTGCACCTGCTCACACCTCGAACAAAAAAAATTTCCCCATGAGGACCTTAAGCAAAAATTAGGTTACAGATACATCTATCACTGTGATCACTAAACTCAGCCATGATACAAGCACTGCTATACTGTAAGAATAATGCATCACAGAAGGCACAATACCTTAAATATGTGCTGCCTTGCCTTCAAATCTGGGAGAGGAATGTATATTCTCTTGTCAAATCGCCGCCGTATGGCCTGTAATTCACTTTGCATTAGCCTAAATAACAAAGATTCTATTCATTATCATAAGAAGATTTTTCTGACCTGATCTAGAGCATAAGGAGTATTTGTAGCTGCAAGAACAAGAACTTTCCGATCATCATTTCCTACACCCTGATATGTTAGAAGGGAAACCCCATGAAATACCCTGATATGCTTAGGACAGTGTTCTTATTCACTTCCAGTAAACACAAAAATACCTGCATCTGTACAAGAAGTTCTGTTTTGATACGTCGAGATGCCTCACTCTCATTGCCTTCACCTCGTTGGCCACATAAGGAATCTATTTCATCAATGAAAATGATGGAAGGAGCATTTTCACGAGCCATTTGGAAAAGATTTGATACTAGCTTCTCACTTTCACCCATCCATTTTGAAACCAGGTCGGAGGAAGAAACACTGCATAAAGACAGAATCTAGAACTTGTCAATCCATTGGCCAAATTCCATCTACATGACAATGTTAAAAAGCAATCACATCTAAATCGTCATGCAATCTGTACATAAGAGAAACATGTGCACTGCAGAAAAACAGATTGAAAGAAATATTGTTCATAATCAGCATGCGCAATGAGATAAGTGAATAAGTGGAAGCATAGTTAATTGCATATTATGATGTCAATAATATATTATTTATTATTGTGATCGGTAAAAGTGTTGGGACGTGTAGCATTATTGATGATTATTAGAAAGGAGAGCAGAAAAAAGAAAGAATCAGAATTCAGGAAAAAAAAAGGAAAAAAGAAGGAAAAAAGGAAAACTGAGCTAGATAATTGAATAGACACAGAAAATACAAATGACCATTATATGCAAAGGATAACTAAAATTGCCACTTGAAAAGTTGATGACTCTATTCATCTGCTATTGTATTCCAGTTGCTATGGATTGGTGGATATATTACCTGAAGAAAGTTGAGTCTGCTTCTGTTGCAACAGCTTTTGCTAAGTAGGACTTCCCTGTTCCAGGTGGACCATATAATAGAAAAGCTCTCCATGGTCGTCTCTTCCCTAAATGAATTAAAGACAAGATAAATAAACATCCTGGCCCTTAGAAATCGTTAAAAATAGAGAAATCACACAGAGAAACAAGATTAGAATAAAAATGCATGTTAGATTGCTCTTTTTATACAATCATTGATATGTGACAGCATGTTCTACAAATTTCCCAACCACCATATTGTTTGACTCCTTTTTACGCTAAAAGATCAATAATCCTCTTTTTGTTTGCAAAAAGCAACTTTTGTTGTTGATACTTACATATTTTCAATGTCTCTCCACTTAAATATTGACTCAAGCACCGATTAGTAAATCTTTATCTTCCCTTTATATATTCATGTAAGGATGTATATGATAGTATTATTGCCAACTGTTCACTTATTTAGAGAAATCAAATTGATATAGACTAGTCGATCATGTCATCATTAATGATGAAGCCAATATTCCAACTAATGGGAAGGGAATTTGGACCCTGTTTCACAGAACATTGAATTGTAATGTCCACTATACGAAAAATCTTGTTTTGCATTCCTTCTAGTTCACTTTTATATAATCATACTTTGTCATCGTACACATGGGGACCTAAATGCCTTCCCCCATATCTTACAAAGTTTCTTGGCAGGAGTGTAAAACTTAAATGTATAATGTGTATTCTGAACTCAGAGCTACATGAAACAANGTGTATTCTGAACTCAGAGCTACATGAAACAATAGAGTAATTGTTAACTGTTAAGTCAGATACACAACTATACAACTTTAAGACACAATGCTAGATGATATTCAACTTGCATTTATGTTGTCGATGGCAAGAACTAATACTGTTATTTCTATACACTTCTTGTCACTATCAACCAAAATTTCAATTTCATATGCTAACGTAAATCAGATGTGACAATAAAAAAAACTGAAAATACAAATATCATGACCGAGGAACTAACCAGTCAAAAACTGTGGGAACTTAACAGGCAATATAACAGCCTCTTGCAATGCCTGTTTGGCAGTCTCAAGCCCAGCTACATCACTCCACTTAACATTCGGCTTCTCCCTTATAATCGCCGAATCAAGCCCAGCCCTAAGCTTCACTTGCTCTGGATCCTCTTTATCCCCACCTTTTCCATCCTTTGGCTTCATCTTTGGATGAGTACCAACTCTTCCATTATTATTCGAGGTGGGGGCACTTCCCCCATTATCAAGAACAGCCCGAATTTCCTCTGCCCTCCTCAAATATTCAACAAACTTTTGCGTAATCGCTTCCTTGATCTTGGGATTCTTTTCATACTTCAAATGGGTATTAAAATATTCTAATGCATTCATATAAAGCCGAAACGCCTTGCTATAGTTGCCAGCATCATCCTCCTGAACTGCCTGCTTCACATACT
Organism: Aristotelia chilensis; assembly: GCA_008921755.1. Lineage (NCBI taxonomy): Eukaryota > Viridiplantae > Streptophyta > Magnoliopsida > Oxalidales > Elaeocarpaceae > Aristotelia > Aristotelia chilensis. The sequence goes on from VEXP01000135.1 coordinate 10,009, forward strand.
CTATCGCGTTCTCCTTAAAATTGCTATACATCTTCCAATCACACTAAATGCATAGAAAAACCAACCCTTAAAAAACTACTACTCTTCAATCAAAAAGCCAAAAACCCTAAAAAGATTGTTCCTTTACAATGCTTAAAGTGCACTCAAACCCCAAA
>VEXP01000136.1:0-10161 GCA_008921755.1 Aristotelia chilensis
TTTTTTTTTAATAGATAAATCCCCTAAATTTTCCCAAACATTGATTATAAATCTTTGGTATCAACACTAAAATACTAGTTAAACCTACTACACTTTGATCTTTAGCGTATCTCTCTCTTTGTTATTACTGAGATTTAGATACTCTTACTATGAATTAATCAATTTTAATAACTATTTTAATTGATGAAATTTATTATAATTATTTGAGAAAAAGATTTTTATAGTTAAAATACGGAAGATATATTAAAAAAGGGTGAAATTAAAAGGTTATTTTGATAAATTGATTTTAAATTTTATTAAAAAAAATTACTAGATACTTGTACAACTGTTTTATCACTTTTTCTTTTCTTTTCCATTATTTCTCTCTTACACTTCTCTCTCTCTCTAACAATAATGCACATTTTATCTTTATTCTATTTCACTTTTTTTTGGCACACACATCTATGTGTGATTTATTGGTTAGTCAACATATAAATTGCGGGTAAAGAGTCTCCTTTAAGGGGGTGGACGTACGGATTAAGAGCATACCAAAAAAATAAGATAAGACACCTAAGAAATATTAATGATATTAATGAGTTACCGTTTGCATTTTATGTTAGGATCTTAATCCTATATTTGGTGTGCAAAAATACATATTTTTACACATCTTATAGTTAAAATACAATAATCTTAATTGATCGTAACATTCTTTTATAAATTTTGATTGATCTAATTGTTAAATTTTCATCCCAAAAAGCACCATAATTTGATTACAAAATCTATTTGAAATTCAATTAATGTGTGATACATACAATTAATGGGACAAAACTCCAACAATTTGACTAACCCTTATGGTAAGTATCATTTTAGTGACAGTTTATAGATGGAGAATTTAATTTTATATTCGTACATTGCAATTTATCAATTTATGGACAATACTAGGATGCCCTAACGTACATTGCTCTTATTATTGAAAAACATGTTTCTTTATCAAATTTAATATTTTTGTCAATAATTTTATTTTCTTACAAGATTAAAAAAAATATAACAAAATTATTAAATTTGATAAAAAATTCCTTCTTTTTTTTTTAACTAATGCATGGTGCCATGCAATTTATGTCATCATGTGTAGGAAAATCTTATGGCCTTCTTTATTTTGTATGACGGGAATGATCTTGCGTGTCACTTGGGGCCCACAACTGATGATTTCATTGTTTTTTTTTAAAGGATTTTACTTCTTGAGTGGTCAGTTAAAGTTGTCTGGGCTGTTGCTGTGTCTGTGTACAACTAAAACGTGTGCTGAGTGCTGACCTTTATAAGATAAACATGCAACAATGCATTGTTACCCTTGTAAAATAATGAAATAGATCTGATGATCCAACAATGCAATGTTGCTTTAAATATGATTATGCTGAACTGGTGGACCCAATTACTGGCCCTTATATTCTTCATGTTTATTCTCTTCATATAATACTTGTATCTTCGTAAATTTGAAGAAGAGGGGCATAATATTCTTATGAGATGTACCAGGAAGATGATCAACTTTATGTGGCATGCCGATTGTGAGATTAAGACAAGGTGTAGACAGGATGGGATCAGAAAAAATATATTGAGGGGTTAAAATGAATATTTTTCTTTTTATGGGTTTATATAAGATATATGAAGATTTTGAGGGAGTCAAATGCAATTATTATATAATTATCATATTTTAAGTATATAAATTTATAAATACCGCAAGTTTGGAGGCCATAGAGACTATCTTTGGCGAATAAGAATTTTACTTTTATGGATATCACAATCTTTGAATTGTAGATTTCACAAACCCCTCACTTTGTCATTCTTTTCTTTTTTGACAAAAAATGAGTGAAAAAGAAAATATCATTTTTGTAAAATGTAAATTAACAGGAATGTAAAAAGGTCTTTTTATTCAATTTTTAAGATATGATTAATGACAAGTTAGTTTAATATCACCCCTCTCCTTTTTAAGTGTAAGAAAATATCAAAATTTAAGTTTCAAATCTCATCCACATAAAAAAAATCTAAGACTATGATCCTCTTCTGTAACACACATGAAACTCATTTGCTAATGGATACGGATGCATGAAGGCTAAACTAAAAAACTTGGATGTAGAATGCTATCATACCTCACTACAATCAAAGTTCAAAGTTTGTGCAACATTAATTGCATATTTGATTCTCAAATATATTTGGGGTTCATTCATTGTCGAGCTACACAAGGAGAGTTAGCCTTCATTAATTAATCGCCTTGAAAGACTATTCAATGCTAGGTGTTTAATACAAATGTCAAAAAATCTCAACCAAACTAATCAGCACCACCAATTCATAAATGATTAGTCAATTCATGCCTTGTTTATTCTCTACTACTAATCAAAACAACGAAGTTATCAACTTATCAAGCCCAAAGAGTTCAAAAGATCCAAAGAGATGGAGTGAAGGCATTAAGAATCAACAAAGGCAATAAGGTTAGAGACCGATACAAGCACAACGAGGGCCCATCTACCAAAATAAATTAAAGTACAATTGTAAGTTTTGCTTGGATGACCAATTAACTTGGCCCATTAAGATCTTTGATGATCTTCCACTGAAAGCCCACATTAAATGGCTTCACGAGGAAATTATCAGAATATAAACGTAGCTATAATATGCCTATATACATAGGGTTTGCTTTTGATAAATTGCCAGTGTAAAGAAAACTGTATATGAACGTCCAAAAATCTTGGCATATTACAAGAAAATTTTGAAAATAACACTCTAAATTTCTTATGAAAATAACATGTTTTGAGGTTTAAAAATAAGGGTTTAATAAAATTTGGATGATCTATCAAATCAATGTATATTATCGCTAAAAGTTTTAACTTAAATAATTTGCTTTATTCATTAATTTTTTTTCTTCAAATAATAGTGTAGTTGAATTCTAATTAATATTATGATGCTAACTATAAATTTTATAAATTGGCTTTAGTAGGCTTGAGTAAAGTATTTATATACATTGACAGTATATAAAGAATAAAGCTATATACAACATCTTAGAGTTAAATGAACTTCTCAGTCTATTTAAGCAGTTGTTTGTTATTGAAGAAGATTCCTCAATCATTAGGCCTATCTTGAGCTCAGATGGTTTGCTTGTTTTTTTTTTTCTACCAATATAATGTGGTCTGTACAAAGATCAATGACTAGTCAGCCTAGTTTGAGGCACTTTTTGCAAATGTTTGGGGGATATGAAAGTTTTATATATATAGTCTTTTGGTTGCTTGAATATCACTTTTGCTTCCAAAATTTGAGATTGCAAGTAGAGAATAAGTGAGAAAATTGTCTTAACTAATATTTGAAACAAAAATTACAAATTTACCACTCACGAGATTTATATAAGGAAGAAACAAATGCAAGTAATAAGGCCAGAGAATGAATAACCAGACCAAACATAATCTGTTTCTTTTTTTTTCTAAAGAAAAATGGGGTTAAAGAATTTTTGTTGCTTTCCAAATTATCACATAAGAACATATTGCATGTTTTGAGTATAAGTGGAAAAAAAAAAAGTGGAGTATTTTATACTGTTTTTATGTAATATACCATATTAGTCATTTGACGTCAGTTGGAGATCAAGTTATAAAAGTACAACAACCTGGTACCTTGGATAGTTGCACGATATTTGGGACCACGTTCTGTCTTTTGAAGTAAACAATGGTTCGTGGGACCCACCCAATCTACCAATCTCTTCGTCAGAATAATCAGCTCCCTCCGTTGTCACCATATCTGTTTAATCAGTGCTGGACCCCACAAGAACTGGTCCAACCGATATCTGATGCAATCAACGGTCCAGCAGCGTAGTATATTCTCCACTGTGGGACCTTTTATCTCACTCTGCAAGGGAAAAGTCCGTCTTTACCCTCAAGTAATCCGAAAATTACACCATGACCCGGATTAAGAGTGCGAGAGGGTACACTAGGAATTTTAATCAAAAGACAACAATGTGGTCAATAGGTATACTTGCTACAACTCCAGCAAGCACTAGATCATAAAACCTGAACCCACGTCGTGCGCGTCAAATCATTAAAAATATTTCAGTTCTCTTGTCATACCACATATCTACTTTTATGATTTAAACATTTAAATGAATCTTACATGAATCTCACCCAATTCTAAAATGATAGAAGCAATTGTACCAAAATTTATGAGTATAACATGAGTATTAAACTTTTTTTTCAAATCATTTATGTCTATTTACAGTTTACTTTACAATGTAAGAATCTAATTAAATCTTTCATTTTGTAGAGTTCATAATGAGTAATAAATTCTATGTTCATGATAATATTTATACATTATTCTAATTATAGGAGATATACTTTCCTTAAAGAATGATCATTAGTTCAAACACATTATTCTACAAAGAATAGAATGTTAAAGACATGAGGATGCATTTTGGAACCCAAAATACTTCTTAGTAGAGACATAATTATGAGGAGACCTAAGGCTCACCATTACCAATACCATTTTCATATTTTAGATCTAGTAAATGAAGAATGAAAAGGAAAATAAAAGCTAAATTAGGCCTGCCTATGATGTTGCCTTCATTTCAGCCCCATGGACTTAATTAGGCCTCAAAGTTATAAGTTAGAAATAGAGTTCGAGCATGAGACATCTTATTCTAGGAGGCACGTTTAAACACCCATTTGTCATGGTAGCGTGCATGAATCATGAATGGAAATTAAGTATAATAGACAACAAGAACTAATGGACTTATCACACCAACCTTCCACATGTACTTCTAAGACTATTGGCTAGTTTTTGTACAAGTCAATCTCAATACCCCTCAATAGACTTCACCGAATACAAGGTTAACACGTACTTCAAGTTAACCGTCTGGTTTCAGCCCGTCATAAACGGACCCCTGTTTCCTTCCTGAGACTTCAAATCTCAACTTAAATCCAAAAATAAGTTAACAATTTATAAAAATAATCTATTCAATTAATTTATGTAAACAACCCAATAATCAAGTGTTTGTATCTGATAATGAAAAAAAATGAATAGGTAATAGTTAATACTAGTTATTTAAATCAATTGTTGACATAATATCACTCTAAAAATTTACACTTAATTTAGATTTTCATGCCCACATATGTAGTTGAGTTAATAAGAGACTCTGAAAATAAATCAGAGGTCCCAAATCCTACTTAAATCTATCGTTATATGTGATTTATAAACTATCTAATGTAAAAATTTATTAAAAAAAAAACTTACTTTCATGATTTTATCATATATGGTATAAGAGTAGATTAGGTAGGTGGGGCTATGTTATCTTCACTCGCAACATTTGCGAATTGATTGGGCCAAATAAATAACGTCGGATCCATTAGTGTTTGTTTTTGTTTTATCATATACACAGGTGGATAAGTATGTGACACGTAACCCAATCAACTTGAGGGTGTTGAACACGTACAAATGATGCTAGCACCTTCCGAGGTGGATTAGCCTTGTAATTAAAAGGGCATAAAATTTAGCTGTCATTCCTTTTAAACCCTCCATCCACGTCTCATTCATTCTTTGACCATGCAGCATTTTGTAGCCCTCACAACTGACCACCTCCTCTCACAAAACCTCTCTTTTTCTCTCTTAGTAGATTATCTCCAAGACTCCAAGACTCCAAGTTCTGTGCTTTTCTTGATTATTACGATAATTTGCCTCTCCTTCTTCCTCTCCCTTAATAAATCATAATCTTTATAAAATCCAATTTATTTTTTTGTAAACCCATCCTTTTTGACACTTTTCTTTCTGATTGAAGATCTTTCACCAAGGGGTTTCCTTTCAATTTTAGAATAGCTGAAAAAAAAAGATTGAAACTGAGAGTCAAGTCAACTCCCCCCCTTTTTTTTGTGTATCCAAGAATTGAATAATTTGTAAAGGTTCAATACATAGCGATGAATAAGAGAGATTCAGTAACAGTGATTATATGCCTTGTCTTCTTCGCATTTTTCTTGGCATTCCAGATAAATTTCTGGACGATTTCAAGATTAAATACAACTCATCGTTCAACCAAGATTCAAGGTATGCGTTACAAAACTTTCAATACTCTCTCTATTTTCATGTTCATCATGTATGTTGTTTAATTACTTGTACTCCATTACATGTCAATGAGACTCTCATTGGTGATCATGAATTAATGCATAGCCAAATAGGGATAATTTTTCCGCTTCTTTAATGATTTGGATAGTAAATGCATATCCACATAAAAGTATGAGAAAAGAAAACAATGAGCAAATTAACTAGTATTGTAGTAAATCAGTAAGTCCATTTTTCTTTTTTTAGAGTCTACATGGGAAGTGCATTCACTTGGAGGGTTCTTTTAGTAATTTCCAACCATTTCTTGCCGAACTAATGGTACATTGTTAAATTCTTTAAAAAAAAAAACAATTTTCTGTTATTCAATCACCCATTCTTTTTTAGATTTTAAAATTAAACATTGCAACTCACAATGATTTTCTGTATCCTGCAGTTAGAATGTTGATAGTATACTTTTTTTTTTGATGTGGTTGGGAAAAGAACCTAAAATCTCGTTAACCTCTTGCATTTGTAAGAAAAATGACAGCTAGATCAATTGATCATTAGTGATGGCATACTTAATAGAATGTTGATGGCATGACATTCACGGCATCAAATGATTTTTTTTATATATGATAGTCCAATTATTATGTATATTATTATTATTGTTGAAGTCAATCATTTCTTAAGATATAATCACTTGAATGAGACGAAAAATAAGTGGCAAGTCATAAGACGAAAAATATATACCATGTAACGTGTAATATATACCTTATTGTTTTAATGGTCAAAACTCAACAGGGATATCATTAGATTATAAACTGGTGACAGATATCTACAGTTCAACACATTTCATAGCTTCCTAAATTAAATTGTTTTTGTTAAGCGTTGTTGATTAAATTTTATAAAACATGTATATATTATGTGAAGTAAAACTTTTCAAATCTAGTCTGATTTTGGAACATTTCTGTTTTTTTCTTTTTTGGTATAAATTCTTGTCTTTTCTAATAGTTGCAAAAAAAGAGCCACATCAAGCAAGACAAATCAGGTGCGACCGTTCTCACAAAAACTATGATCTCTGCTCAATTAACGGCCCAACTGTGTTGGACCCCACCACCTCTACGTTCTATCACGTGGACTCCAGTAACTCGGCCCCACCAATCCATACGAAAATCCGACCTTACCCTCGAAAATGGGAAAATTTTACAATGGGCCGAATCAAAGAGCTAACTCTCACTTCAGGCCCATTAAGCCCAACATGTGAAGTTCAACACAATGCCCCGGCCCTAGTATTCAGTGCAGGAGGGTACACCGGAAACTTTTTCCATGAATTTAATGATGGGTTCATCCCCCTCTTCATCACCGTCAGTTCGATATACCCCGATCGAGATTTTGTTCTCGTTATCTCCAAAGCTCGTGATTGGTGGGTTAGCAAGTATGCAGATTTACTCCATGCTTTTAGCAAGCACCCTATCATAAACCTTGACAATGATACCACCACCCATTGTTTTACTTCTGCCAATTTAGGCCTCATGTCACATGGTTTTATGACTATAGACCCCAAATTAATACCAAGCTCAAAAACGTTCACACATTTCCGTGCCTTCCTAGACAAAGCCTATGGCCAAGGCCAAGGCCAAAACCACCATTCCAATTTTAATTCTCCGAAAACCCGGCCACGGCTCGTGGTGGCAAGTCGGAGCGGTGGTGTCGGGCGTGTGATCTTGAACGAAGCTGAATTAAAGAAGGTTGCCCAAAATGTTGGTTTTGATGTAGTTGTATTTGAGCCAACACCTAGTACCCCATTGCGTGAGGCTTATGTACTTGCTAATTCAAGTCATGCAATGGTTGGGGTACATGGTGCAGCACTTACACATTCATTATTTCTTCGGCCTGGCTCAGTGTTCGTGCAGCTGGTGCCGCTAGGTGCTGAATGGGTGGCAGGGGTGTGCTTTGGGAAACCGGCTAGGGATATGGGGTTAGAGTACATGGAGTACAAGATTGAAGTGGAGGAGAGTAGTTTGGTGGAGAAGTATGATAAGAATGACTTGGTGATAAAGGACCCAGTTGCTTTTCAAGGGAAAAATTGGTCAAGTGCTGTTATGGACATATATTTGAAGGAACAAAATGTGAAATTGAATTTGGGTAGGTTTAGGGAATACCTGAAAAAAGCTTATAAGAAGGCCAAGAAATTAATGGAGAAGGAGGGATAGTGCATGGGATATTGTTTTTCATTTATGATTTGTAATTTTTTACTCAATTATTTTTAAAGAAATGTATAAGCATTTGTCATATAGGGCATTTACAATTGTTCGAATATCATTTCATTCTAACCCAATAAGTAGCTCTATTATTCAAATTGCCAAAACAAAAGCATAAAAAAGCAATTTCCAAACTCATAACTCATAATCGATCTAGTATATAGGTACTCTTCTCAAATTAATTTAATTATTTGGCATCTAAAGGAGCAGGGGTATCAGCTCAAATTGGACAATGCTCAATTAATTAACACTTAGCCAGTTAGCCAAACTAAATTTCATTTTAATTTGTTAAATGTTCAGACTGACCAAACATCAAGCACAAAGAACGGAAGAGTAAAAGGGAACATGTGCATCCTTTTGAACAAAAGAAGTCATAAAAAAACAAAGGAAATCACATCACTGAATATTATTTAATAAAGATGTTTCTTTATATGATATTGCTTTTAAGTAAACCCAATTTGATTATGGGTATTCCTAGTCCTTTGAAATTAATGACAAACAACTTGGGTGTTATATGTCACAAAATCGAAGATAATATGTGTTTAATTTTAAGGAGTTTGTTCAGTGGTACCTGAGATTAACTGTAAATTCGGATGTCTTATGTTTAAATTTCATTGTCAACTTCTTGAGGCAAGTTCAGGATTTTCCTCCCGCTTCCTGACCGGTGTGTGGGGTGGAAGCCGAAAAACCACACATCCTGAAATTTACGATTCGACTACCCGTTCAATGTAGTACAGTTGATAGGATCAGTTACTCAGGTATAAAAAAAAAATCTTCTCTGTTTAGGAGTCTAGATAATCCTTTATGTATCTACCAAACTTTGACTACACATTGTAATATGTCTCTCTCTTGATTTAGACATATATTTCAGGAGCAGATGATCCCCATATTCAAAGATATTGAGGTACAGTTTTCTAAACATGTTTACATACTCTACTCATTTTTTGTTGCTTATTTCTCATCATACTTAGCAACTTCTTGTTGTTACACAATATCAGTCCATGAATAAAGCCATCTCTCTCTCTCTCTCTCTCTCATTGTGTAGTAAGTTCCCTTTTTCTTTTTCTCTGGTCATCTATATTGNGTAAGTTCCCTTTTTCTTTTTCTCTGGTCATCTATATTGTTAAAAGTATGAAAGAGGAGGATTGAGCAAGACAACCAACGTTATAACTTATAACATTAAAAGTCGAAGCTTCCTTAATTGCAATCGAAGTTAATTAGCAATGAAGAAGTGGCTGGATTCAAAAGCATGGACAGTGTGCCTCATGTTGTGTTTATTTGTATTCGTATTCCAGATCAGCCTCTCGTCAATTTCGATATTGAACATGACAACAACATTTTCAACAAAGAGTCAAGGTATGCCTTGCACAAAAACTTCAAGTTTCTCTCCATTTTTGCCATGTTCATGCATGATATGCACCAGCTGTGTGATCATATGTATTAATTAAGATTCTAAATATTGGTCCATATTAGCAATTCGTATTAATAAATTCAGATCCACAACAGATGTTCTATGATTGTCACAACTTAATTATTGTATGATTTCTCGATCTTGTGTTAATTTTCAAGTTTACATATCATTTTTTTTTGTGGTTTAAATGATAAATAGCATTATATCTATGGAGAAGGTCTAAAAACTATTTTCTAGGTCACGATTTAATCTAAAGTAATTAGGCAATATGGGTCTTAGATTCTATTGTTTATTTGATCTTTCTAATATACTGTATTTAAATATAGAGAATGTTTAGAACATACTCCATATTTAAGAGAATAAAATTACTTAGTCTTCACCATGTGTGTTTATAAAACGAACAACAATATCAAAGTTTAGAGTGATTAATGCAAGCATATCACAGCAAAAAAA
>VEXP01000137.1:0-10143 GCA_008921755.1 Aristotelia chilensis
TGACCCACCCAAAATGTAATTTTCAATAGGACCACTATGTCAATTTCACAATGATGGGACAGTGAGAAAAACAAAGAAATTGCCGGAAAGAAACTTCGCAGAAACTTCCCATATTATTATTATTTTTTGAATGAATAATGACTTCCTCTTTTTGTTTGATTAAATTACTAAAACAAAACACTCTGAGTGTTAGTGGAAGCCATGAATCCATCACCTCATCTATTTCAATGTAGAGCGTGGCCAGGTAAACACCACCAAAGACTCCCCGATTATTATTATTTTCTTTCTGTTTTAACTTTGAACAAAACACACCTTTCAGTTACCTAAATATACGCGTCTCTCTCTAATCTCTATCGTTTTATCCATTAAATAAATAAATACTCCTCCGCCATTTCAGGATATTCCAGTTTTTGCCAACTTTGGCTTAGTTGGTTTTTTGTTTTTCTTCTGTTAAGTATTTTGGTTTTTTTGGTCTGTTAGGAGGGTTGGCATATTAGCATATCATCTCCTCCTCCGTATAAGGCTGGTATATTTTAGTTTTGTGCGGTTTGTGTGTGTGTGTGCGTGCGCGTGTGTCATCTCTCTTGCGACAAAGTTTTGTTTGAATTGATTTAGCCAATCTATGAGTATTTCTTCGTCCAATGGGCTGTTGCCCTCCTCGTCTTCTTCGACGAAGCAAAGTGACATGGAGGCTGGCCCTGTCAAGGACTGTTACACTGATGATGAAGATCTTGTCAACAACCCTAATGATCCCTTTGATATTGCTCAAGCCAAACATGCCCCTCATGAGACTCTCAAGCGATGGAGGGTAATGTTTTTTCATACACGAACATAATGCAATACATTTTATGTGTATGTAATTTTGTTTGTTAATGTATTGACCTATTATCATGCATATAAAGAAAGAAATAATGTAATGACAAATTTCTTGCTTGAAATTGTTTGGCTATTGAATTCCATTTTCAATTGTATTTTTTTGTGTTATCAATGTACAATATGCGAGCAATGGTGGGTAACATTTGTAGAATAATTTGTTTTTGGTTTGTATTTCTGTTGTTCGATGTAATGAACGATTTGTTGCAATTGGATGAGGATGACTGTTTAGTAAACGAATTCCATTTGCAATGCCAGCACAAAAGGGTAACATTCACGAAATGTCCGTAGCGCTATTGTTGTTGCTTACATGGAATGATGTTATGCAGAGATTTGTTGTGCTATTTGGGGACACTATAGAAATGTGGCCAGCTTCCTGCATTATTATTGTGAATAAAGTGAAATGGTCACGATTCATGAAGTTACAAAGCTGATTCGAGATTAGTAATTTGACTCCTGGATTACGTAAAATAAGTGAAGCCAATTGATCTTTGTGGGAGATTTAAACGTGCCTTCAATTAGTTTAATGAGCTATTGCCAACAACTACTTGTAGTGATTTTCTTTAGTAACAATTTATTTGAATTACAAGCAATGGAGAGTAAGATTTGTATGTCGTTGGGAATGGTGAATCATTTAATCATTGTACTGATTCACATATTGTGTCCTTTGTGCTTATGTTGCATTGTGTATAAATCAATGTAACCAGCAGTTACTTTGCAACTAAAGACGGCATTTAATTTTAACTTTGATTGCTATTTTTTTTTCGAATTCGGGTTGGTATTTTTGTGGATTGGATTAAAATTATAATCTTTCTAAAAATATGATAAACTAGTAATATGGAAGGATGTTTGAGAAAATGTCACTTTGGATTACCCAAGATAGACCGAGAAAAGTTCAAATGATTATGAAAAAGAATTGATTAGATATTGGGAAGCTAAACACCAGATGACAAGGAATGAGCTCCATTATGTGATTAAAGCACTCAACGAGCTTCATATGTGCTGCTATAATGAAATTTTTTGGGATTTGGTGTCTTAAATTCAATCCTAATACAGGTAGGTTACTAACTTTGGAATCTTTGGCGTATCTTTGACCAAGGGATGTGTAGTTAACTAGGAATACATATCTGTAGCACGTAAGGATGTTTGGTGGGGTAAAGGAGGGGTTTCTCGAAGCCCTGCTCGCCTAGAAGTATTGGAAACAAGTGCTGAAGAAGTGGCGCAAAGAACTGAAGAATAGTCTTCGTTTGCTGTACGTCAAACTTGGTCTGCCATTCAGCCGTGGTCCTTTGCTGTACAACAAAGGTGGGGTGCCGTATGACAATCTGTTGCTGAGGTGGAGTCTGAGCTGGTTTTTCGCAATATTTCCTTATTTGAGTCTGTTTTGGGTTTCCTACTTGGATAAATTGTTTCTCTTGCACATTGGCTCTAAAATATAAAAGGGTCAATTGTGGGTGCTTATAGGTGAGAAAAAAAGGGACTCCCTAAGGGGAAGTGAGGGTGCTTCCTAGGGGGAGTAAGGGCGAGCAAGAGCATGCGAGCAAGCAAGGAGGCTCCCTAGGGGATTGGTACACCCCGCGTGTTTGTGTTTTGAGTGCTTAAGTTTTGTGTTAGTGCTATTAGCTCTAGGGTTAATACTAGGTATTTTTTTTCTTATGGCTTAGTTACACATTGTGGTTGAGAGAGTTCCTTCACGGGTGTTTTGAGGTTTAGGTTGGTAGACTTTTTGACACTATTGTAATCTCCTATTGGTATAGTAAATTTCTTGCTGTCATCGCCTGTAGACGTATACAGTTGAGCCCGAACCACGTAAATTTTTGTGTTTCTTGATTATTTTGTNTGCTGTCATCGCCTGTGGACGTATACAGTTGAGCCCGAACCACGTAAATTTTTGTGTTTCTTGATTATTTTGTTATTTTACTGTTGAGATTGCCTATCACATTTATCTAGGTATTAGGTGAATTTCACAGTAAATTGGTGTAAGGGCCAAGTGAGATTCTCAACAAATTAGTATCAGAGCTAGTTGAGATTCTCAACAAATTGGTATCAGAGCGAGGTTAGATCTTGGGTGACCTAGTTGATATACGACATGGCTTCAAATATTATTTCTGCAAAAATATTCGATTGGGTTCAATGGTAAGAATAGCATTTGGGTTTTCGCAGATCAAGATGGATTGCACAAGGTGTTGCTTGGTAAGGGGAAGACAAAGAAGAAATTCTTGACGTTTTGGAGAAGACTGCATAAGAGCCTAGGTTGGCTGTGTGGTTGTCAAAATTGAAGCCACAAGTTATACATCATTGGTATTAAGGATGACGCTACTCTCTTGGTTTGTACGCCCCCTGTACTACCTCGTGACTCGACAAGTAGTGGTGGATTGGTTTGTGTTTCCTACTTAGTGGAGTGTTGTCACAGTGGAAGGGCTTTGGCACATGGTGTGGCTTGGGTGGTTGGCTCTAGGTTGGGCGCGCATTGTGTAGGAAGACGCACTTGGATGGATTCCCGTGCTAGGGGGAGTCATGATGAAATGGTGGAAGACTCACACGTGAAAGGGGGAGATTTGTTGAGATTCATGTGGGTGAGTCTGATTCCACAATGAAGCCCATAGGGGGCTAAGGTGGTGAAGAAAGTTCTCTTGTTTGGGGTTTCATCGAATTCAAGCCAAGGGTGAGATTTGTTGGGATTTGGTGTGTTAAATTCAATCCTAATGCAAGTTGGTAATTGACTTTGGTTTGGAATCCTTGGCATATTGTGGGGATCTCTCATATTATGCGGTCCTTGGAAAATAGATCTGTCATTTGGATTGGACATTATGAGGTCTATAAGTAATATTCTCAGGTTGTTGATGGATAGAAACTTTAGGCATTTGACTATTTTGTGGTAAATGGGGACCTTGCTTATGGTTCTATTTTCCAGTTTGGGTCTGTGCAGTTTCCTGGGATGCTGCTGTTTTCCCTCTTTTTATTGAGCTGGTTACCTTTTTCTAAGATAATTGTTCTATTTTGAGAATATACAGACTTTTAATTTTGATGAATGAGTAGATTTTTACCTCTCTCATGTAATTTTTTGTTCGACAGTCATGATTTGCTTTATCAATTATGTTCTGTACCTCCTACCTTTTGGCTATTTTGCAGTCCTGGAAATGTTTATTTTGTAGATGGGGCTTATCTTAATGCTGTGGTTCATTAAAATCGCATGCTTTTCTCGGTTGATGCCTTATTTATGCTTGAAAATCACTGATTTTATATACCAAATTATATCCTTCCAGCAATATATGTTGAATTCATTGTCCTTTTATATGCTGTTTTGCATGTTTAACTGTAGCATTTAAATTGAAGAAAAAGAAAAAGAAAAGTTATTGTGTTTTTGCTTGGAGTTTGGGCTAAAGGAGTTTTGGTCTTTTACAGCAAGCAGCACTTGTGCTAAATGCTTCACGTCGATTTCGGTATACTTTGGACTTAAAAAAGGAAGAAGAGAAAGAGCAAAGACGAAGGATGATTAGAGCCCATGCACAAGTCATAAGAGTAATATTTTTTTTAAAATTTTAAAATTTTCTTATATGCTTACTAGCATTTTATGTATGCAGCTTAGACAGATTTATTATTTCTTATTGATGATTACTTGTTGCATCAGGCTGCGCTGCTTTTCAAATTGGCTGGGGAACAGCAAAATCGTATGTCACACTCTCAAAAGTCTTTAACTATCTTCACAATTACTTCCCATCTATAATTGATGTTGATGTCAACCATACAATGACAAAGAAAAGATTATAACATGTCAACAACAGCAGTGAGCTTGAAGTTTTCAATCAAGCTTATTATTATGGCTGGCTTTAGTCAGAATGCAATTGAAGTAGTATCTAATGATGGTCTTTTAATATTATTCTATAATTTTTATTATAAATTTTGGGCATTCTTTTGTATGATCCTTACGCTTAAGAACAAAATTGCAATGTGTTTTATTGTTTATGTCAAAGTGATTTTACAGAGCTATTTTGTATGACATACTGTCAGTGTCAAATACTTTAGAGCATTTGAAATATCTTCTATATGTCAATTCGGTTGCTTTTGCCAAATAGGTTTAGTACTCTATTATATAAAAAAGTCAACTTATTTTCTATCCATCTAGGGTTGGGTACATCGGTTACAACATTGGTTGCATCCCCAACTCCGAGCGGTGATTATGCAATTCGACTAGAACAACTTGCTTCAATGACCAGGGATCATAACTCTACTGCTCTACAACAATATGGAGGGGTAAGTCAATTAGGAGCATATTTTTCCTTGTTCTACATGATGCTGTTCTGTGTTAGTTTGTAAGTTTTGGTCACTTCATCAGGTTAAAGGGTTGTCAGATATGTTAAAAACAAATCTGGGGACTGGAATTATTGGGGATGAGACAGATCTATCAAAGCGAAGGAATGCATTTGGATCAAATACATATCCTCAGAAAAAAGGACGGAGTTTCTTGGTATATTATTTGACTTTCTGTTGTTAATATTTTATGTATTACTATTTTCCATTCAGAATATTTTGCTAATTGCTATTTGTCCCTGTGCTTTGTCCTGCAGAGGTTCCTCTGGGAAGCTTGGCAAGATTTAACCCTTATCATCTTGATCATAGCTGCTGTGGCTTCCTTGGCACTGGGAATGAAGACAGAGGTGTGCTTAGCTTAATCACCTGAAAGATATGAGTTTTGTATTAATTGCTTATTACACTGTAAGAAATTAGGTTCTGGACTGATGTGGAGTACACATCATCTCAAAATATAAGCAAGGTTTTGATTTTCTAAACTTTGGGCTCTGGTATGACTAGGCATTGATGATGCACTAAAGTATTGGGTCAAAAATCCAAGAAGTGAAAAGAAGTTGCAGGAACCCAGATTTAAGTAATATTATGAATAGAATCAATGGCTCATATTAAATGGTGCAAAAATGCAGAAGCAACTGCAGTATCTCTTATTGATACTGAAATCTTAATTATTATTATTATTATTATTATTTATGGTGCATTAATCTTAATTATTAGTTGATCATTTCATAGGTTACCTCTTGTTGAAAAATAAGAATTTTGGAGGGCTCTAATCAGTTTTATTGAACGGTTTTCTGGCATTCTCTATTGTTGGAATTTCATGGATGTGCAGTATATCTGATATATATCTGTGATAAGTTACAATAATTAAGCCTAAATGTGTAATACTCTTTTTTAACAATGCTTGTAAGGTTTCTCAACGTTTTCGCTGGACATCAATAAGTATCATTAGGTAGCATTATTGATGTACGTGTGGTGATACCTAAAACACAGGTTACGTTGTAAGGAAAAAATACCTTGATTTTACTCTGCTCAAAACAAATGTTAATGTATAATATGCCTCCCACCCCCCTTTTTTTCTTGTGGTAAGATTGAAGCCTGTCTGTTAGTTTGTTTTGTTTCTTCCCCTTCTTTTCTTTGGTTACTTGTCTGTAAATGTTGCTTGTTCTGACTTGTCTGATTATCTTGGTATGGTTTTTATTTCCTTTTTTTTAGTTATGTTTTTCCCTTTTAAACTGACATTTGGTCCCTAATTCTGTTATTCCTCTTAGGGTGTGAAAGAAGGATGGTATGATGGGGGAAGCATTGCCTTTGCTGTTTTTCTTGTTATATTTGTTACAGGTATTAATTTTGATCTTGTCATGGCCTTCCCTGTTTAAAGCGATTATATGATTTGCTGCAGATGGAAGAAAAGTAAAGAAAGTTTGGGAACTTTTGAATATTCAGGGTTGGAATGGTATATTAGAGAGATAATTTCTTTTTGTCCCCCTTCTTACATCCATATAAAGCTGTAATGAGTTTACTGTTATTTCATCGTCTAGGAAACAAACTATATACTGATGATATTTTTAGAAGAACCAAACTGCTGTGTTTGCTAGAGAAGGAACATTATGTCTAGACCTTCAAAGTCACCCAAACCTGCCATTTTAATTACTCTTGAGAATACCCTACTTAGCAGTGGGTTGATTGGTTTTGGATACTGGATTTAGTTAGCTTTGAGTTAGGCTCCTGGTTAGGAATTTAGGATCAACCTCAATTTAACTTTAATTATGTTTTTTCATTTTTTGATAATTTGTGGTTGTATCAAAAATAATATTTTTGATTATTGGGTTGGAAAGTTGGATTTGTTTAGCCTAATATGATCTCATCCTAGATGCAACCACCTGTGAGCCCTAGTGTTTGATTATGACTTTGTGCAACCAATTTATGTTCTTCTGAATTGCTCGTTATAGGCTTATGTTGAAATAGAGAATAGAAGATTAGAGAATGATTTGGCTTGTCAGTATATGACAAGAGCTGCTGTTATTTAAAATATTGTGTATGTGTTACAAGGATAAAAATACCCCTAGGGCAACCCTAGTATTACCCAGTACATTAACGACTTCTTTGAGAAGCAATGTAATTCTTTTATCACACTAATGATGTTCTTTTTTTTATTTGTTTTACCTACTTCTTTACTAGCCATTAGTGATTATCGTCAATCTCTTCAGTTCCAAAATTTAAATGAGGAAAAGCGAAATATACAATTAGAGGTATGTATTCTCACAGCTTGTAACATTCACATTTTATTGTATCATCTTTTATCTTCAGATTGCCAGCCATATTTTATATTTTATCCTTTACCTTTCATCTGTGCAGGTCATGAGAGGTGGTAGAGCAGTGAAGGTTTCAATATTTGATATTGTTGTTGGTGATGTTGTACCTCTTAGAATAGGTGATCAGGTGGGTACTTTGTGACTGAGTTTGTTCTGCCTAGCAATTAGCTTTTTGGGTAGTTAAATTGAATTACTACTTGGGTGTTTCACTTAGGTCCCAGCTGATGGAGTCTTAATTACTGGTCATTCTCTTGCCATTGATGAATCTAGCATGACCGGTGAAAGCAAAATCGTGAGTTGGTTATACCTTCTAGTAGTACAACTATCTGATGGTCCAACTTTATTGTTATTAAGCACCATGTCTCTTGTAGGTGCACAAAGATCACAAAGCACCCTTTCTGATGTCTGGTTGCAAAATAGCAGATGGCATTGGTTCTATGCTGGTAAATTATAATATATTATTTTCTTTTGCTCAATGTCATTATAATTTGATCGTCTGTGATGTTTTATAAGCTTGTAGCATCATGTACTTCCTTGTTCATCGTTTGATCCGTTGCATGGTAACGTCAATCCTAGAAATCTTGTGGCTCAAAAAAAAAAATCATAAAAAAATTGTGAGCGGTAATCTTTAAATTGAGACAAGATTTTTTAAAGCTTATAGCACCGTTTATGGTCTTATTCATTGTTTGATCTGTTTCTGTGTTTCGTGATGCTTTTGCTATAAAAGTGTGATGACTGGTTTATGGTCCAATAGATAGCATTGTGCATGCTCTTGTTCATTGTTTGATACATTTCTTCTTTAGTGATGGTGATCATAGAAAATTTTGAGTACTGATTTCTAATTGGAGAGAAAATTTAGATTGTTTTTGCTCATTATTATGACTGTTTTCTTCCATCCAAGGAACAAATTTTAAATTGTCCTGCCAAAACTATAAAAAACTTGAATAGTGACAATTAAAATGTTGCTTCATGCATGACCCCTCTCATCTATATGAATTAAAACAAGCATATGCCTAAACAACAAAAATATTTGCAGCATAATGAGGCACCTTATCACGTATACTTGATTTGGCATTATGTGGTCTTTGCCAAGAGACTTCAAAAACCCCTTGGTTTCTTAAGTAGGTAGAGTTTGGCTGAAGGAATCTATAGATTATGCTTTTTGTTTATTCATCTGTTTCTTCATTGCCCAGTTACTTTTCAATGTGTTCCTTTATCCCTTGGCTGGAATTAGTTTTTTTTTTTAAACAATTTCCACCACAAAGCTTCATATTTGTTTAAGCAATTTCTAGGTAACTGGTGTTGGAATCAATACTGAATGGGGATTGTTGATGGCAAGCATCTCAGAGGATACTGGTGAAGAGACTCCCTTGCAGGTATCGTCTCAATAACTGCTGATTATCTGATGCCTAATAGCACTTCATGTGATATACCTTAAGGTCTTTTCATGACTTGTCATAGGTACGCTTAAATGGGGTTGCAACTTTTATAGGCATAGTTGGGCTTGCTGTAGCTGTTTTAGTGCTCGCTGTCCTTTTGGGCAGGTAAATAAAATATCCTTATATAACTACTAACCCTGTTTTATTGTGTCCTATCTTAAAAGCTACAACCTGATCTGGAATTTTTAGGTACTTCACCGGACATACAAAAAATTCAAATGGAAGTCCGCAATTTGTCAAAGGCGAGACTAGCATCGGTCAGGCAGTTGATGATGTCATTAAAATTGTTACCATTGCAGTAAGTGCAGTCCTTGGATGTATCATCATCGTCATCATCATCATTATTTATGACTAATTGTTGAACCATTCAGGTCACCATTGTAGTCGTCGCGGTGCCTGAGGGGCTTCNATTTATGACTAATTGTTGAACCATTCAGGTCACCATTGTAGTCGTCGCGGTGCCTGAGGGGCTTCCTTTGGCTGTTACCTTGACGTAAGTAGAAGTCACCTCTTATGGTTCACATCATGATAACAGTGGAACTAATGCTGATTTAGTGATTTTCTTAATTCTTTATTTTTGTTTTTCTGTACATCGATTCTGTTACAGCCTAGCATACTCAATGCGGAAAATGATGGCAGATAAAGCTTTGGCAAGTATCATTATCTGTTTTCATTTCTTAGATTGTACTTCTGTGCTTCTTTTTCAAAACTTTAGTTTATTACGCTTCAGTCTAACAGCAGTAGATGTGCAGGTGCGTAGGCTTTCCGCCTGTGAAACTATGGGCTCTGCGACAACAATTTGCAGTGATAAGACTGGAACATTGACATTGAATCAGGTGGATTACTCTTGGAAACACAGATACTCCATAAAATTAGCTGTGGCTGTGTTGAACATGTTTTGAGCATTAATGTGGCTTAAATACATGGGGTAACATGTTAGATATGCCTTCCAATGCCCGATTTAAAAGAGGGATGAATCTTCAATATAAAAGAGGGATGCACTTCAATATATAAGATCTAAAAAATTTACCTAAAGTTCAATGAACTTCCCCAAAATAGAACGGGAAAGAATTTGTATTTGACTTTACCTTTTCAGTATTTTATTATATCATTCTATAAGCATTTCTTTATCATATTATGTCCAAACCCATATTTGTATCCATGCTACGTGATTACGTTCTCAAGATTGTATTTTTTTTTTCTTTTAT
>VEXP01000138.1:0-10115 GCA_008921755.1 Aristotelia chilensis
CAGGCAGTATACTAAACCTGCCCAGCTGTCCTGCTTCAGTTTATCAAAGCACCATTTCTTTTTTGGCCTGTTTTATTATGGCACCTGAGATAAGCCTATTGCATTAGACATAGAAGGCCAGTTTAGGATTCCAAGAAACGTTATTTCCAGCTTCACGCAGACATTTTTGTAGATTACCGTACCACTAAAAGGGATGGAATTGTGCCTAAATATCCTAAAACAGACTAAAGGTATCCTTTAGTCTGTTATAGGATATTTCCACAGGATGTTTAAAGCAGTAACAATTTAGCATGACAAGAATTAAACAGACTAAAGATACCTTTCCAGCTCTCGAAGCATCCAATATCATCCGAAGGTGACGTTTAGAGTTAAAGTGGTATCCACGGTGGAGCATCCTTTCATAGACATACCCGAGATCACTCCACCTCTTCTCTTCATGGCATGCATCTAACATGGTGTTGAATGTAAAGATATCTGGTATTACCCGGACCTTGTAATCAGATTTACTGCTGATATGTTTGCCTTCTTCTGACATATTCTGGAACAGCTCTTTTGCTTCTTCAGACAATCCATGTTGCAGATAAGCTTTCAGCATTATGTTGCAAGTTACAAGATTTGGGGAGCAAAAATCCTTCATTTGGTTGAAGATATAAACCCCATTTTGAATGTTTCCAGAGTCCAAACAAGCTTGAATTAAGCCAGTGTAAGTTACCACTAGAGGCTTATTAGCAACCTTACATATTTTCTCAACCTGTGAAAAGCAAGAATGATGTACCATGTGATCTGACTGTTTAGATGAGACATGCATAAGATAATAAGAATGTATTTCATATTCATTGCAGGTAGGTTGAAGCTCAACCATATGTGATAATTTGATCATTCATAAACTTTTCTTCTAACCTCACAGGAATGTTGTACTGTGCATGAAGAGTGCCATGGTCTAAGCTCCATTTAAATTTAGCATGTGGACTGAACACAGGGAAGAACAACTTGTCCATTATCCAAAGTCTTCCCCCTAAATCACTTGGTGCATAGGTGATGCTGCTTATTCACTTGACATATTACCCTTGCTTAATGTATATGTTTGTGTGCATGCTTCAGAAGTCAAGGACTAATGGAAAGAAATTTCTTGATGCAGACAACAAACAGCTTAAGTAAAAGTAAATTTAAAGATTAAAGGAATCTAGAATTATGTTCTAAATTCAATGTGGGGCCATTAGTGATTCTTTGCAGTCTTGTCCAGTCATTATTGAGTCATATTTTAGTATTTGTTTCGGCTAGTAGGATGTTGGTTATCTTGATTTTAAATTTATATAATTTTTAGAATCACAGGTATTTTGGTAATTTAAAGGTCTGCTGGACCTGGGCTAATGTATGGGTCTTAGTTTGGGTCTTATTATGTAATTATATCTTTTTATATGGGCTAACATTAGTTTCTAGTCCAAAGTATTTAGGAATCCAAGTCGTTATAGTTTTTCCTTCAACACATATTACAATTTTTAACAAAGCTTTATATATATTTAGATCTATTTCAACTAAAGAGTTGCTAAATTAATAAAATCTTCTCAGATCACCAACGTTTCTAATGATAGTGTACTCTGAGCTTGTAACCACTTATCCATAACATGCTCATTTAATGCATTATTTAGTGTCAGACTGAAATAGATTTAAATATATCTATAAACAATATGAATGCATGTAAGAGACAAAGAACAACAAGACTACCTGCATTAGTGCTTCTTGGCACCTTCCAGCACTACAAAGACAACGAGCAAGGTCATAATAAAGAGCAGCAGAACCTACAATTCCTCGTCCTTCCATGTCTTGAACTGCCAAGACAGCCTCATCTATTTTACCTTCTCTCCAAAGAGTATTCACAAGAACTGTATACAAAAGAAAGTTATTTTCAAAAATAAATTTCCATAAAATAGGACATGAAAGAATATAATAACTAAAATACCTTTATATGCCAATGCATTTGGAATAGAAGATTTCTGAATTTTCCAAAAAAACTCATGAACCAAGTTGTACTTGCCACATGCAAACATCACCTGTTCAAGTGGAACAATTTCAGGAACAGAATTTGCAATCTCCCAGCAGTTACTCACAAATTGATATGCATATTCAGGAAAGCCGCAATCGGTTGTGTGTTTTATGAATTGTTTTGATAATATGACACAAGAAGTTAACACACAGAAATCATTTTCCTGCTGGCATGTCAACCCACTAGCATATCGTGTGATTCCAGACTACATTGGGATCATAATGCTAGGCATGATTGAGAAAGAACTGATGCTTAGCTCTTTAGCCAATAATAAGCAGTTGCTCTACAATTTTCATTTTTCTATCACAGCCTTACGGCTGAGAAACCTGCCCATATATGATTATATTTAAGTAAAAGCAAAATTGGAACATTGAATGCTGGAAAGGTTTCTAAAATTACAAGTTGAAATATCAATTAAAAGGCACATGATCACGCCAAAATCAGAAGACATGCTTATTAGTTATGACAAATTAAAATTAAGTTTTACCAAGCATTCAGATGTCAGTATTAAAACCACAGGCAGTAAGAGATAAACTAAATGCAGCTATTACCTCCATGACAAGTCCATATGTTGTAGTGGAAGGCTTTTGAAATTGTTGCTTTAACTGCTGCAAAACCCAAAATGCTCCCTCCCATTGTTTTCGCTGAACACAAGCATTTAGGACCTGAAAAAGAAATATAAAAACATTATATACATGCACACAAACATATATCAAATGCAACCATATACTAAATATTTACAGATAATACAAAATACTAAAAAGTTTAATATAAAGTAGGCCCAGATACCCAAACAGAATCAATCAACATAACTTATAAATATAAATTATTTTTATTAGCACAATAACGCATCATCCATTCCTGATATTGGAGTTGTTGTCCAAAGAAAAAGAAAAAGAAAAAAAAAACCCGGATATTGGAGTTTTTCTCCCAAAAAGGGAAATAAGAAATGATAATTACTGGGAGACCACAATTGTAATAATAGAAAATGTAAATAATATTATCAATTAATTTTTCAGAATGATACATAGGACTAAGAAATCAAGCACTTTGCAATATGGACTCAGTTTTGGTCCAACAAAAACTATTGCAGTTGCAGGGACAGTTCAAAGAAATCTAGTATCACATTTCAACTTAAAAATTTAGATGCAGGGAAAAAGTGCCAGCTTAACATTTCCAAGAGGCTTATCAAGATTACGATAAACATCATATAAGAGCAGTTTGCAGAAGACAATTTCTAACTACTAATTATGTCCATAATCTACCTTCACAAAAAAGCACAAAATCATGCTAACATGAATACAGAAAAAGGTTTAAAATTTGAACATACGTGTCACCAATAGTCATCAAGGTTGATCTTAAGCTAACAAACTAGAATAGCTGTTAGAGACCACTACCTCCCAAATATGAATTGCCAGTTTACCACCAGGCATTACTCACCGCATTGTATACAACAATATCAGGTTCCAAACATGGGTCCCACTTCCCAAGTGCCCCTGTCTTGAACTTCTTCTTGGGTGGAGATTGCATAATATCAATCACATCAAAAAGTTCCTTCATATGCCCTGCTTGTCCAAGAGTGATGGCAATAGAATGATAAGCTACTAAGTCGGGATATGAGGACATTTGTTGCTGGAGAGAGAAGAAAAAGAAAAATATATGGGTTAGTCAAGGTTTTCTATATCCCTCTTCATTCAACCAAAAATGTATGTCATGAGAAAAGAGCATGCTATATTATGACATGATGTGCATCACCTGCATTGCATGAAATACGTTGAGTGCCTCCACAGGTCTCCTTGCTTTTCCAAGCACATCAAGTGCAGTTGTGTAAATGAATCTAGATCGTGAACATAATACAGTGAGCAAGATTTTCCAAAGTAATTTTAGAAGCAATCGAATTTTGGGGTAAAACATAATTCATAAAAATATAGAATTACTAGATTTAAAATGTTCAAATAGGAGGATCTTGTAGAAGTTACACTAATTTTGACTCCACTATTTTTCTTGAAAAGAAAAATCTTAAAACCGGGGGCAGCCTAAACCCTAAACTCAGAGACAGCCATCCACACAAACACCTTTTCTACAAATCCTACAGATATTGCTAAGAAAACCTGGGAAAGATTACCCCTAGTGTTTGTAGAGGACTCCATGTAATTAATTTTTTAATTAAAATCATATGAAATGCATGTAAACCTCTAGGAAATCAGCCATAATCCATCATTTAGCGATAAGTACAAGAAATGGACATCTAATGGTTTGTGACAATACTGGATGTTGATTAATAAAGGGCACAGAGAGGATTGATTATTGGATTACATGGTAGGATCCTAAAATTAAATATAAATTTGTTTTAGAGAGATTTGACTTGGTGGGCTCAAACCAAGGTTCATTTAGGAGAGCTCAAACCTCCTAAGACTTTTTAGTGTAGCTCAAGCTCCACCCATGTGTTGCCACTTGCCACATGGTATCATTTCATTGGTTATTTTCCACCTTCTTAACCAATTTGAACACATATCACTTTCTTATTTCACTAACACTCATGACACTCACGGAGAGCTTGTATTGGTGGATATCTCACTTCCAAACTCGATAAATACCCCATTACATCATTCATTCAAGAGGAGATTGAATCATTCTCATTTTTAAAGGTTTCTCTCTCTAATTTCTCTCTCAAAAATTCCTAAATATCTCTCATATCCTTAAAGTCCTATACTTTCCCATACACCTTCATTTCTAATCATTAAATTCCACTATCTACTCTTACCTCTTCTCTTACACTA
This sequence comes from Aristotelia chilensis, assembly GCA_008921755.1. Lineage (NCBI taxonomy): Eukaryota > Viridiplantae > Streptophyta > Magnoliopsida > Oxalidales > Elaeocarpaceae > Aristotelia > Aristotelia chilensis. Next base: position 4,825 of record VEXP01000138.1, read on the forward strand.
ACCATTTGCCTCCTGCAACACTCCTTGATCACCCTAAGGATCGCTTGGTCTTCCTCTCAAAGCACTCTCTTTATTACAATCCCAGTATTCTTGTACAAGGCACATCTTCTAATAACTTAAGATTAAATAACCCCAATACAATTTTTCATAGGAATAACTACAATCCCAATAAGAGTTATTCTTTAAAACAATTGCAAATAAGCAATTAAAAATATTAATACAAGTAATATCAAGTAACACAAAATGACCATTGAATATCATTCTTCATTCTTCATTCTTCATTCTAGCAACCTGAAGAACAGAAAAAAAAATCTTTTTTTTTTTAAATTTCAAGCAATCACATCCCATACTATGGTGACCAACAAAATTCAAGATCATTCAAAAGCAAACACTGAAAAAGTTTTCAAACATTAGAGGACCAAGGAACAATGACCAGTTTTTTGAACAATTTTTTTGATTTCCAACTCCAAAACAAATATATTGCAAGACCAACTTAGTTTAAGGATTTTTAAAAGATGAGAATCTTGCAGTTTTATAGCATAGGCAAAGTCCAAAGTGATCATGAGTCAAGGCCCCTATTGAGTAAGAATATATAACAAGGGTTCATGCTTTCTTTGCGCCACAAGTTATATAAATAACAAATAAAAAGGGTTAATGCAACCAAACCAAATAGGTAAAGTAGTGTATTGTTAACAAGAGTCTTAGTAAAGTTTTTATTTGAAAACCAAAGATAAGATTTTATGAAATTACTTAATGCCCTTTGTTAAGATTGTAAACTATCTATCTTACCTTATTGACATGTTAAATAGGTGGGATAACATATTGTTGAATGAATTGCAGGGAAAGTTTTAGAGAGCAAGTAAAAAAATAGAAGTTTGAAATGATGATTCTTCATGTTTATCTAGATAACATTTCAGCAACATTTCAAACACCATTTTTTACCCTAGTAAACCAACATAAACAGTAGTCAACTAGACATTTAACCCTGCACCCCAGCATCTCTTTCGCTCACACCTTTACCACCTAGACCAGGAACAACAATATCACCTCTATCATTATTACTACATCTTCTAATCTTCAAGAAGATTGCCACAATTATCACCTTGTTAAAATTTTACCTTCTAGCATCACTGATACTGCTCTACAGGTATTTTGTTTTTGTTTTTGTTTTTTATTGCAAAGATACTGTCGCTACAATCACCAACTTTCCCAGCACTACCATGAACTATTTGACAAGAAAGCTAAGCAGGAGCAAGAGCGAGAGCTTCAATTTGTAAAACACCTCAGTAAGAATGTTTTGCAAGTAGATAGATTAGACATAGAGATTAAGCAACAGACAATAAGACAGTAACAGAAAATAAGACAGCTAATTGTTAAGGTTCCCCTACAAGAGCAAGGTGTGAGTTCTTACGCTAAAAATTTAACCATTTCAAGTTTCTCTGATCTCACTGGCGTGCATGCAGGGAGGATTTCATCCATGTATGCCAACAGAGCTTGAAATCTACAAGAGAGCTTGGGATCCCCACTCTCAACTTTTAAACCACTGGATCCACATCAAATTTTCTGTCTACATAAATTCACCTACTTAAAGTGCGTACGCCTTCATGTCCTAGCAGACAGAGCATGTGGACCATGGCCAACTACCATAAACTGCTGTCACCACTGCCACAAATATTGCCACTAAATGCCAAACCATCACTAGCACCATGACAACTCTTGTAAATATCTCCACCAAAGTTTTCATTACCTATATCAGCACCATTCACCACTACATATCACCAAAATCATCCACTACGTGACTACTACGCCCAAAATCAAACAATTAGCAGATTTTATACATTCACATGATTGAAAATAGTTACATTTAATGCAATAGATTGAAAGGCTCTATTTCCTAGTGAAAATCGGAGGTCCATACTCCAATCCTAATTACTTCTTTCCAACATAATGTTGTAGCAATTAAGCTCACAGAAAAAAGAAATAATAAAAATATAGTTTAGCGCTGAAAGAGAGTTTTAAAGTTAAATGAATTGTGATACCTTTCAAAATTACTGAGAAGTCATTGATTACAATTTGGAACTACTTAAGACAGGAAATGTAGTGCAATCATAAAACATGTGCACCATTCATCAGAGCAGGCAATAGAACCACAAAAAATACCTTAGCTTGTGAGATTTGAAACGCTCACGCATTTGAAGCCACTCAATGACTTGTAGCACACATCTCCAATTTCCTAGTTTACCTAATATCTGGATAACTCTCAATATGGAATGATCTGTGAACTTGATTTGTGCACTTCGAATCATCTTAGAGAACATCCATTCAGGCATATCAATGTCTGCACCATTCAACCTGTGAACATTAAGTAATTTATTATGAATCAGACCATGATTGACTTTGATTAATCAAACTTGCACCAGAGATTGAAATGTAAATAGTAGAAATTGGTGATTCAGACAAAGGCAAAGCAAAAGAGGTTAGGAACATGACAATTAGAGTTGCCGATCTAGAGTCAATGGAAGACAAAATATTGGAGGGGTTCTAATGAGAAAGGTCACTATTAAAAACTCACATTAATTTCTTTCTATACAAAACTTCATTGTGCAGATTTTTCTTGCAAATTTGATAAAATAAAATAAAAAGTTTTTGTCTTGCCCAACTAATATATGTTCATATGAGTTCCTAATTTATTCTAATAATTACAATATTGTTATTCGAACAAGTAATTTATGCAACATCAGGTAGAAAAGGAGGAAAAAGGTGTTGTGTGCTTGTGGGTGGGGGGGTGTAAATATAGATGACATACCGCATTGCTAGCTTTTGGATTCTCTCCTCCATTTCCCTCTGCGAAACTCTTGGCTTATCCACAACATCATTGGATTTCGCAAAAGTCTTGAAGGCAGCCCTTTCAACCTCCAAAACATTATCCTCACCTTTTTCAAGGAAAGCCTTACTACTTCTACTTAATTTTCTATATTTTGGTGCAATTTCTTTGTCAGTAACTTCCTCAACCTGGATGTAGTTCCTTACAAGTCTGCCACTCATTTCATTACTTCTAAAATCAACTTCCCTTCTATCGACAGTTTTTGTCTTCCTCTCCAAAAATTTTGAGGAACTTTCATCACGACCAAAATTCCCTTTTTTGTTAATAGTACTCCTGTTCTTAGCATTATAGGAAACCACAGTCCTTACTTGTGCATTTCCATCCCTTGTCTTTTTACCCACATTTGAGTCCTCTAGGCCTGGCTCTACACTACTAATTCTATACTTTAACCATCTTCCATCTGTTGTCTCTCCTCCCAGCTTCCTCCTTACTGCTGCCTCCACACCGCTTTCTTTGCCATGCAGTTCATCCTTCAATTCTCTAATTCTTCTCTCTTTGTAACCAAATTTACCATTTTTGCGCAACACATTGTGTTGCACTACTTTGGGCATCTTTTCTTGATCCAAATTCCCTTCCAACTTGTTCCATTTTAAACTATTATCATCTCTTTCCAACGATAATGACTTGGACACATCTTTTTCTCTCAAATCATCCTTCGACTCATATCTATTTGATTTATGAGCTTGTTTCTTCTCTTTACCAGTTTTAACCAACTCCATAGCTTTCAAATACTCGTCAAAAGAAGGCTTAAATTGAAGCTCTTTCTCAAAAACCCCACCACCAACCAAACGATGATTATCGGACTCTTTCTTCAAAAAGGCACTAATATTTTCACAATTCAGTGTTGTTGAACCTAAAATTGTTATCTTCTTATTCGCATTCTTGGTGTTTAAAGCAACACCAAAAATGGGTCGCCACCGAGAAGAAAATGACTTCTGGCTACAAGTATAACTGGAAGTAAAAACCCCATTTCTTTCAAAACAAGAGATACCCAATTGCGCATTTGTCATAACTAACACCACCATTTCAATGTAAACTACAAAAATAAAAAAGGGTATCAAATAAAAGTTAAAGCATATCTTAAATTGGCATCAAAGGTCTTCCTGGCTTTAACGTAATTTCAGTAGTACTATATTTACATTACACCAAGCAGCCCAATTAACTTGAGTATATAGCATTAGTTTTAAACTATACACCCAGAAGCAACATTACCTTGCAGCTGTAGATTCTTCAAAACCCTGGCACATAAATTTTAAAAAAAAAAACGAAAACAAGAATTCAGTGTTGAATCATTAAATCAAATAAAGTAATTCAAAATCCAGTTTGAGGGCTTTGAGATCCACAAAGCGTTTAAACATAAACAGAATCATACATGCGGTTAATTCAAGCATTTACTAAACCAAAAAGAGTAAATCCTTAAAATGAATATTAATTTTCACGTATTCTGTCATCTATTACTATTATTTAAAACAAAATGGTCAAAAATCGATTAAGAAACTGAAAACAAATAAAAGATTAGATTAACTTTTACCAAGAGAAGAATTGAAGTGAATCTCGAGATGATGGCTCTCTCCATCTTGAATTTCCCCTAATTGCAGGTCTATAAATGCCATTTTGAATGCTGAAAATTTTTAGAAAATTTAACACAAAAACTAAATCCAAATTGAAATTCAAAAAGATGAAAATGTATAAAATGACAAAAGTCAGTACCTACCTCAAAATATATCCAATAGCAAATGAGAGGAAATTTCTCTCTACTATTCTTTACTTTCTCTCTCTACACTCTCTTTGTTTTTTTTTTATGTTAACACTCTCTTTGGCTCTCTGCTGCTTCAATTTCAATTTGTTTCCTTACTAACCAAATGCATCAAGCGGCAGTNTTTGGCTCTCTGCTGCTTCAATTTCAATTTGTTTCCTTACTAACCAAATGCATCAAGCGGCAGTTCAGTACATAGAGTGCTAATGTGTGAGTTGGTGGTGTATGTATCTACGTGGGTATATGTGGCCTTATCTAATATTTATCATTAACTAGCTAGCTTTTAAAAAAAATTATATCTATATAATTTATATAATAATATTATTGCTAAAGCAAGTACAACATGCTTCTCTCATTTCGCCACGTGACAGCCTCCTTTATTACCACGTGTCTCAAGTTTTACACTACCAAAATACACTCACAACTGGAAAAAAAAAACTTACAAATGCAGTTATCGTTTAACGTTTGAGTTTTAATTATCCAAAATTCAATCGTCTCCTCTCTCACACGTTTTCCCTATCAATAAAAACAAAACCTCACACACAGAGTTAATTTGGGTTTTAGTTAGACTTGTTAAAAATGATCAATGACCCGCTAACCCGATCCTAACTCACCAGAAAAAATAGTTTTAGGGTTGAAGATTTAGCGACC
>VEXP01000139.1:0-10112 GCA_008921755.1 Aristotelia chilensis
TTTTAAAGACAATATTATGAAGCTTTAATTAATCGAACTAATATCTTGAAGTTTAAATTTAACTAACTGTTGAGAGTTTAGTAGAATGAAGTGTTCAAATTTATGCATTTTAGTTTGTATGATTTATATTGAGTTGTGAGAGGAATACAATCTTATAATGGCTATACTTGTTTATCTAGATCTTGATTGTTAATTTTGTGGATTCCACGTGAAAGTTTTTATATGAATAGATGTTAATTAGAGGTGATAAACAGATCGAGTTATAGTGAAAAAGTCTTCAATCTTAATCCAAACCATTTAGAGTTTGGATTGACTCACTTATTTTTTGTAATTTGTTTATGAACATTAGAGCAGCTTCATTCTACGTATGAACAAGAATTGTGATTTGTGAGAGTTGTGGTGAGAGTAATTGAAATATCCACAGTAAAACAAAAAGAGTGATTGGAATAATAAGGTTGACAGTTTTTGTTGTTTTTCACAAATGTGCTATTTTAATACATCACTATCCTTTTAATGTAAAAACAGTTTTGATAACAAATTTCATTAATCAAAATTGTCAAAAAGTTTTAGAGGTCCTTAGTTACCATTCACTAAAGTAGACCATTCTAATTTTTTGTCCAAAAAACATGGGTGAAACAAATACATTTATGGTGCATGTTCTCAGTCATTTGCTTGGCATAGCTACATGCTAAACTGCTAACAAAGAAATAAGCAAGTGACAATTTATAAGATCATATGTCATCTATAAAATCTTGTTGGTCTCATATAATTAATCCCATATTGTACTAGAGAATTCTCAATTGTAACATGGGAATATCATGAAGCCACTGTATTCTTTGGACATTACTATGGCTTCACATCAAAGGCATAAAATGCTAATTCACAAATTTCCCTCTCCTTTTATTCATTTATGTCCAAAGAACAGTCAATCCCTGAAAAATCCAAATATAATCTTTGCACAATTTCTTATCGATATGAATTGTTCTCTTTAAGTTTGATCATTACACCTGATCTACATGACTACTTAACTGTCAGCCCTCGTTTCCCATTGCTTAATGAGCTATTGTATCACATTGAGTAGTTGTATGATCCCATGCTTAGTTACTATGATACAAAGTTATCAAAACTGGAATTTTCTGATTTGTACACAAGAGAAATCAGGAAAAAAAAAAAGAACTTCTTAACTCATTTCTTTTGGCCAGATACTAGACAAAAGAAAGCTATGATTCGACTAATTATGCCAATAGCTACGAGGACAATCAGACAAAGATTCCAATCACCAATGTCATAGCCACTTTCCAGTAATGAACCGCAACGAGTTATCAGCCACACCCCAGAGTACCTGATGCACAGAACAGACAAGAAGATTATATAGCAGTTAATGACTAGGTAAGGCAATTAGTAAAACAATTCCTATCCCCTAACATAATTATCGGGAAGCAATATTTCTCTAAGTAATCTTAAAATATGTTTTTACAGATACTATGAGACATTTAATCCTTTGTATCCTTATTATATCAACATAGTCCATGTCTTGCAATACAACAGGGGCCTGACCAGTGAGCAACAAATAATTGTTTGCGTAAGTGTGCCTAAGTGTGGGCTAGGATACAATTTGTGCATATTCAAGTAAGTACGTATCCATAAATTACTCCCCACAAAGAAGAAAACTAGCTACAACAAACCTTTCAGCATTTGCAATGACAAAACCTTCTAGAGCCCACTTCGTGTAGCACAAATTTCCTAAATGCTTCACAACCCAACTTTCTTTGTCCTGGGATGCAATGAGAGTCAAAACAACAGGAAGAAGCACTGACCACTGCAAGAAAAAAAGAAATAGGAAGTAACTCATTAGCTCGAAGAAAGCAAGGTGAATATTGATAATGAATGAGTTGATAAAAAATATCATCCTGTACATACCAGTTGAGCAGGACTAGGATCGAGGTAAATGGCAAATACATAAGCAACGCCAGTCACGCAGTAAACAAGGCAAAGTAACACAATGTAATTGTCTGTAAAGGTTGATCTAGGGTTGTTGAAGAAATAAAATGTGGACAAATAAACTAGCGGCTTGATGACTGTACTGCAATGGTCAATTGTATCTTTGGACAGAAAATAAGCCAAACTGCTGATTCCAGATGCGCTCTCTCTCCAATAGTGTAATTTGTCCTGAGAAAAAGTTCTCAACGCTGTGATCTTGCATAGTAGTGCTGCAATCAGAAATTAAGATTATATACAATGCATTACCCCAAAAAATAACATGGCATAGATACTAAGCTTGTGTTTTTCAACTTACAAACCACAAATTAAGTGGAATAGAAACTTACAAACAGCAATGACAGTGTAAGTATAGCCGGGAGACCCAACTGTTTCATCACTCACTTTAGCAAGAGTTCCTAAGCATATTCCAGCAAGTAATAGTAATAAATAATCAACTGCTTGCATTCTAGATTCTCGTAGTCGCTGCTTACCAACCCTGAAAAAATTGTATATGGTGACAAATTTGTGAGACAAACTTGAAAGTTCATGTATTTGCCCAAGAAGAATACCAACTCTTCTTGTTGCAAGTAAAGCATAAGTTCAATCTTCATAAGCACCTCTTTGGCTAACAGATATGTATTCTTTACAAAATTTCAGAACACAATTTATGGAACTGGAAAAAGATTCATTCCAAAACGACAAAACATTTTAATAATATAAATATGCACCTTTCAAATGATAGTTGCAAAATAAAAAAGTAAGCCAGGGACGGTTCAACTCTAGCTTTCAATTTATAACATTTCTGGAGGCACTAGCTAAGCAGTTAGGCTTGTGTGAATGGTACTAAGACTCTAGAGATATTGTTTCTTTTGCCTCAAAAGATATCTCAAGACTGTAGAGAGTTTTTTGTTATAATGTTTCACATTAGAAAAGAGTAGTAGATTTTATACCTCCCAAGGAAATATCTATACTGGCGGGCTACACCAGGAGTACTTCGGTTGGATAAGTCTGTAGACTTTAAAAAGTTGTGCTGTATAAAATCTTTCTTTATCTCAACATTAGACTTTACATCCTGCCACAAATCTCCAGCAAAAGATTGTCCAGTAGCTCCAGCTGTAGGATCTGTTGCGTTGCTTTGTTTTGAGCCGGCTGAAGACATAGCAATTTCATCAACATAGTGCAGCATATCTGGGGGTACTGGGTAGCTGTTATGTAGCATCCATCTGACGGGAAGATGTTCAACTTCTACACCTGTGCTTGGTTTCACTATACCCTCCAGAATGTCAATGATGTGGTCTGGAGGATTGACACGCTCTGGTATTGTGATCCCAATGCCAGCAAAGTATTCTTCAACTTTCCTCGCAGATCCATGATACACGGTAAGACCACCTTTAGCTAGAAGTATTAAATCATCAAACATCTTGAACAGTGCATAGCTGGATCAGAAGAAACTAACCATTAACTTTACAAAATAACATAGAAAGTACTATGAGAGAGAGAGAGAGAAGGGAGAGAAGCATACCTTGGCTGGTGAACTACCATACAGATGTTTACTCCTTCTAGAGATTCACGTCGAAGTGCTCTAAGAAGTAACTGGGAAGATGAACTGTCCAAACCAGTTGTAGGCTCATCCAAGATCAATAGTGAAGGTTCCATGACCATTTCTAGCCCCACATTTACACGTTTCCTCTGGCCTCCAGAGATTCCCCTCTTCTCCACTGTCCCGACTAGCGAATCTCGCACACTTTGTAGTCCCAAGGACTCAATAACTCTTTCAATAACCAGAACCTTATCAGGTTTTGCCATGTCAGCAGATAGTCTCCAGTTTTATGGAATCAAACAACAGAAATAAAATAACAATCAGAACAAAACAAACAGCAAAAAGAGATATAAAGCAAAAAGTAAATGTGGAAGTTAAATATACAGTGGATCAACAGCAGGAAAAAGACTACTTATTGTGAGAAAGTATATGAAAAATCATAGTTGAACGGCAGAATCTCAGTAGGAAAACTACTAATAGCATTGATGACTCAGTGTCACATCAACTAGACTGTAGACCGGCAAAGAACAAGAAACTGAGAAGTCAAACTTAAGCCTGTCTTTGAAGAATGATTTATGCTTGTGTAATTAAATTTGAGAGGCAAAGTGTTGTGGGAAAGATAATAACAGTAACTGGTGCCATGAGTTGCTTTTGATTTCTTATTGCATCAGTGAAGATCAGTATTATGAAAGATGCAATTAATAAATGCCTGTGAAATGAGCTAACAGGTGTATTAATTGTTCAGCAAGGGTGGAAATGTCTGATAAGTGAGGAAAAAGAGCTTGTGAAAGAAACTGAGTAAAGTTTCATTTCTGGATTATAATTTACTAATCGTGGTCAGAGACTGTGAAGAGAAAGCAATTTAAGGTTAGTAGACCAGTGAAAGAGATTGAGGCTATGAATATTGGAACTTTTAGGCACAATTATTTGAGATTCACAGGATTATTCACTGATGATCTTATTTTACTAAGGCTCCAATTATTTCAACTTATCAGTGTGAGTCATGAAATAAACTACTCATGTATTTGAACAATTCTGACCAACAGTTTCTCTGCTCGGGCACCGGGGTTGTGGGGTAGATATATATATATTTTTTGGTAATTTTATATCAGTTCTTCATGTAAGATATCTTTTTTTTCACATGTAAACTGAATAAAAACCATATTTTGAGAAACATCGCATGATTCCAATTACAAGCAACACCTCTAATACTATCAAGTGTTTGGCTCATAATCGAGGCGTACCTTTCTTAAAACAGTTAGTGTGAGGCAATACGCTAAATGGCAATCAATAATCACTCATCAACAAAAATGTCATCTGTAATGATTTTTTACACCAATGTTATAGAATCATAAGCAATGATGAATGCACTTAACTTGCATAACAAGTTAGATGTTGCTTACCTGCACCTTGCACTGAAACGGAGATTCTCCTCCACTGTCAAGTTCCCATGCACAATATCATCTTGTGGCACAAAACCAATAATTTTTTTATATGAATGGATGGATTCGTTCTTCCCGTTTACAAGAATTAAACCTGTCCTAGTGCAACCAGTTGCTTTTCCAGCCAAAGCAGAAAGAAATGTTGTTTTTCCAGCTCCTGACGGGCCCATGACAGCAGAAACTCGACCAGGCATGATTTTCCCAGTGACGCATCTCATCAAATGCTTGTTTTTACCCTTCAGAGTGAGAGTTAGATCTTTAAAAGAAACCTCAATCACAGGCCTGGTCCTGACGTCACCTTCAGTAGCCATTGATATTATTCCAGAGAAGGTCAAGTTCTTGTTCTGCTGAGCTTTCTCCTTCTCAATTTGACCATATGCATACTTAAAAACTTGGCTGCGAGTATGCAAATTTTTACCCTTTGGCATTTGCTTCTTGATATTTTTATCTCCAATCTCCAGTTTAATGCCTTGATGTTTATTCGGATCTTCTTCAAGTCCATGCACCATCTTTGTGAGGCTGCTTGAAACTGCAGATGATTGTTCAGATTCACTTGAGGCACCTGAAGGCGGCATAGGTGGTAACAAAGAACCATCTGTGCCAGGTTTAGTTTGACCAAAGACCTTCAGCTGATCTGGTTGCTTTCCAGATTTTTTCCGAGAAAATGTTCGTGATAACTGATGTTGCAACCCCGATGCACCCTTCTTGGCAACATTTTTTGCAGATCTCCACCTTTCGCGTGCTTGTGCAGTTTCTCGTGCATGTCTTGCAGCAGCTTCTCTCGATTTAGCATGTTTTCTTTCCCGAGAATTGAGAGCATGATCTGAGCAATTATAAATAATGAGCATCAAAGTACTCAATGCACCCTACATAGGCAAGTGAAAAATGTTAAATTGAATCAGCTGGAGAAGAAACTTTAGCACGTATGTCTAAAACTAATCGGCTTTTGTACATACAAGAGCAAATGAAATACTTGGGAGATTGAATGACAGATGTCATGAAGTATCTGCTGTTTTCTTTTTCCAGGAAAAAAAATGCTTGAAGAGATTTTGATTAATTGAAATTTTAAGAAACTATTGGCACATGAATGATTTCTGAAATAGAATGTATGCAAGCCTTCCAAAGAAATCATTCATGAACACACAAACTTTGATGGAAAATTTTAAGAGCCACAGCTGAGAAAAACTTCTATCTTGTCTTAATGACAATCCACAAAACCAGCTCAAAAGCAGTAGTCAAATTTCTAATCTGAGTCTAGATAGGCAACCACTTACAATAAGAATGAGCCCATAAGCTTGAATATTTTGGTTTTCAGTATTTGGATTGCAGGTTGCCAACTTGAAGCATGCTGCAAAATGGTTATAAAAATATTAAAATCAAATACCCATTTGTTTGCATGCAAACTAAAAATATTGAGCAAACTTTTCCGAGGTGTCAGCATAATGAAAATAAACAAGAAACTGTGAGGCTAAGAGGAATGGCCAATGTGTCTAACCATTTAATTGCAATAAATCCTTTATAACGTGTGCTCTTCCAATATCCTAGTCATGCATCCAACACTTCCAAATACGTTTTTGTCGGAAATATATCAAAACGTAGTGTGTAAAATATGAAGTTGTAACTTCGTATGCTTTTATTTGATAGGTATACACGTTTATTTTAAATATTTTACTCTATCTTTGTGCCCACTTCCTCTTGATGAATTTTGACACTCCAAAACTATTCTGATTTTTTCACATAGGTTTCATGGGTGGTTATACTCATCTATAATTGAGTGAACAAGCCTATATATGCAGAAAATTGATGAAGTTTAGCTCATCTAATAACATAATGAAAAATTGAAAAGAACCGCCTACTCTTGACCAGGAAATTAAAAAAATGCCTTCATGCCAAAAAAGACAAGCAGCTTCTGTTCTTATTTTCACCACTCTAGGACTCTCAGTTATAATATACATCATCTTATAAACTCTCATCAAGCTTCCAATTTGGTCTCTCCTTAAACATAAACCAGTTTCCATCATTTTGAGTTCTTTAAATTTTGCTCTTTGGTTTGCCTTTTGACATCTGCATCACACCCATTGCTGTGAATTTGGTATAAGGTCTTACCCTTTTCCATTCTCTAAATTTTTCATCCTGATAATCTTGATAGGTATTTTGCCCTAGCTTAAATATAACATACCATAAACTCACAACAATAACTAAAAACTTACGGTTTTGAGAAGTGGAACCCATCCTGCAGTAATGTCTGAAATGCAAAAACATGGTATTAGTAAATACAGAAGATGACCACCAGAAAGTTGCACTATATAATCAATTCATGTATCAATATTGATTAAAAAAGTTGCTAATAGTAATTCCGATTCAAGTGCTACTATATCGTGCAACAAATTTCAGGTTGCAGACAATTAGACAAGTGCAGTGAGTTCTGGGATAAAAATCAATACCCACTACTGCAAGAAACTCTACGTGTGGTACTTGGACAGTATGATCCTGGAGAACAGAAAATGTCACTACTACTCGCAGCATCAGCCCAAACATCTGCACCGCCACAAGAATGATTTGTTTCTCCAGGAGGTATCTGGTAACTATATCTGCAAATGATCTCTACCAGCAATTATTAATGCATTGTATACACCATAGAAAACTTTGGAGAGGAAGACAGAGAGAATTTAAAGAGTAGGGTATGAACTTACGGGTCACATATTCCCGTCGTTGTATTCAGTTTTGCAACCGGACAATATGAACCTAATGGGCAAGCTTCATTTACAAGAACATAAAAAGTAATAGATTCAGTTTCACTTCCAACAATAACATCTATTGCATCAGCTTTCAAATAATAGGAAAATTAAAATTAATCAAGTTCAAATTAAAGAACTTAGAGGTTAGAATTTGACTCTCAAATTGCAAAATCTGGTAAGAAAATGTTATAGCTTTTAAATTAACACTAATTTATATGCTTCACTAAAGAAGATATAGCATCCTGCTCCAACTACAAAAGCATATACACTCACGTTTTACCAGATCATTCACTTCCTAAACAAATAAACTTAGACGGATAGGTAAATCTTGATGTTGAAGTGTAATTTGAGTTTAAACTCATAATTAAGATCCCAAGAATCTTGATTGATACACTGCAAGAATAATTGTAGACAATACCCCACAATCCAACTAAGCATAAAGTCCATGAAAATTCCTCAAACTAGTTTTCTCAGTGGCAAGCAAATGATACTGAAAAATACAGAAGGAAGAGAAATACTAGCACGGAAGATGACTAAGTTGCTTTCACAAATTTCAGATGTCAAAAGTTCCCTGACATGGTCTCATTAGTTTATGGATCATCACAATTTGAGAAGCTTAAGATCATCATATACCACTATGCATAGTATATTCACTTATTCAGTTTTATCATGAGATACTACTATGCATTTGAATGATATTCATGTTGTGTGATACATTCAAGTATGTGAACTTCACATTGTGAAAAATAAAAAAGGAAGCACGACTTTCTAATATATTTTATAATTTGTACAACAGTATAGATTCGCCAATTTTTCATAGCAAATCAATATTAACAACAGAAAATAAAGCAGTCCAGTTGGAGAGATAATAGAAGCATCAACCATGTAAAATATGGAAAATATTGAAACATAATTCAATCCTGACAGTAAGATCTGGGCTGTTAAATATCCTATACTTACGTATCATGCAAGTAATACCCGAAGGACAGAAGAACCCCTCACAGCAAGGTTGACAATCACGAGTCCTAGACGGCATGTCCTTTGAATTTTTGAGTTCAATCTTCTGATTTTGGTTAGCACTACAACCCCATCCTGGTTCACAACCGGAAATCCATGAGGTCAAATTGCAGTTCTTGTTAGGTTTTAAGTAATCGGCATTTGTTGACCCCGATGAAAAGAAATTATTGAAGTAGAATTTTATTTCTGCTGCTGTACATAGCCGAAGTGTGAGGTCTCCTGTTAATCAAATCAAATCAAATTTATCATGAGCAACTAGGGGAGAAATATGAATAATACATTCATGTCTATATAGAAATGAAATTCATAACAAAAATAAATTCAATGTCTATGATTTCCATTAAGCTATAGTGTGCTCCCACTTCTATTTTGATGTTGACTATATCTTATCATGCAGTTGGCAAGCAAAACGAAAAATCCAAACAGCAGCTCCAATCATCATGTGACGAGGCAAAATATAAGAAATTGGGTGTATCTGATTAATTTCTTTCACCAATAATCAAAGGAAGGGAGTCCTAATGAACAGAGTGGCTATAACAACATTGTGCATGTATTTAGTTACTGGTTCCGGCCCATTGAATTCTTATTTAAATGTCTTTTAACTATGTCCCTATTCTTTCTTAATGAAGACAGTATCTATCTATTAGTATATTGAAGCAAAAGTTCTAGAGATCACTGCCATTTTTGGTNTTAATGAAGACAGTATCTATCTATTAGTATATTGAAGCAAAAGTTCTAGAGATCACTGCCATTTTTGGTATGTTATATGTTCAAATAAAGCTAATACATTGTTGAATTGGATAAAGCTCATACCTTCAGTTTTCTTTATACAGTTACTCAAGAAATCCAATTTTCCTGTAAAATTGAATGCCCCATTCAAATCAGCATTCCTGAAACGCAAAGCGAATTGGGTTAATAAAAACATGCCTGAGAAAAGGACAATCTACAGAAAACTGCAAATTACGCACACATTCTTTACGCAGAAGCCCAAATTCTTGACAATATCATCGGTTAGTGTGAAAGTGAGATTTGAAAGCCGGCCATAGATGAGCTGTGTAACAATAGGAAGCACCGCTGGGTCACCTGTTTGACTGTAATCATCCCCTTCCACACACTGTGAAAACGGCAATAATCTTAGAACAACAAGAAGAAACAATAAAACATGGGGCACCCGACAGACACTAATCCACACACCACTACTCATTTCTATTGCTTGAAGCTTTACAAATCAAAAATTCTATCAAAACCATCCAAAAAAACTAGTTATAAACACATGTAAAAAGATTCTTGAATTATATGAATTCAGATTTACACAATAGCAATAATGATTAACCATGGCATTGCTGGATAGCAATAATGATTAACCATTGCATTGTTGGAAACAAGAAGGTGAAA
>VEXP01000140.1:0-10090 GCA_008921755.1 Aristotelia chilensis
TTTTTTTTTTACAGAGAAGGTCTTTAATATTCTTTTTTAAGTTTTAATCCCATCCCAAGAGTGAAAGGTGATTTAATAAAATCATACCGTTCATTCCACACACACACGCATACACTGTCTCTCTCTCAACGCACGAACACAACACACAAAAAAGACTCTCTGAACACAAAAGATTAAGTGGTTGGTTGGTCCCGCTCAATTTAAACCCCGAAATCAGAGCTTGGCCCCTCCTCCTGCGGTTTTTTGTAAGCTATTACTCATTTCTCTCCCTCCATTTCCTCTGCTTATATTCTTTTTTGCTTGCCTGTCAATATCTTCTCTTTTGACCTGAATTCATTATTCTTCTTGTGTTTTTTTTCTGATGTTTTTCTCATGTGGGTATTCCTTTGTTTAGATTGATTCTACTTTGTTTTAGTACAAAAATGAAAAGGGTATCCTTTTTGTTTTAAAAGAAGATTGTTTTTTTTTTTTTTATTATTCTTTTTAAGTGTGGTTTGTTTGTTTGTTTTGTAATTCTATGGTTATTTCCTTTCTGGGGTTTTTAACTTCAATCATATTTATCATAGAGTGGTGCAAGTTTGAGCAAAAAATATTAACTTTTTGATGTCCCAAGCTGAAAATATTGGCAGTTTCAATTCTTTTTTTTATGTTTTTTAAGAAATTGGGTTTTGAAATTTTGGTGAAATCTAGTGTTGGTGCCTGGGATGAAACCTTCAGTTGGTGAAGTGTACTTTTGCACAATTAAAGTGAGTAAATGTGAAATATTGAGAGGGAAAAAAAGAAGAAGGATTCAGTTTTGCTAGACTTTAATGATCATAGAAGGATTAAGGGGTTTTGTTTATTAATTTGTAGGATGGGAAGGGTCAAATTAAAGATAAAGAGGTTAGAGAGCACTAGCAATCGGCAAGTGACCTATTCGAAAAGGCGGAATGGGATCTTGAAGAAAGCTAGGGAATTATCTATATTATGTGATATAGATATTGTCCTTCTTATGTTTTCTCCGACTGGAAGGCCTACGTTATTCCATGGAGAGCGAAGGTACATTAACTGACAGCATGTTATCCATATTTTCTTGAGTAGGAAATCACTCTTAATGATTTAGTACTATGCAATAAATTAGGAAAGAGCTTACATAATTGACTCTCTTCATATGTGAGACATGTCGCCCTACGACTGATTGGTGCTTTAGACAATTGTTGTCACAGTACCTTTTGCCATTAATTTATTGCAAAAAGTGCTAACAATAAGTGTATTATACATTTCTGATAATGAAATCGTTGTATGGTTATTGAATTCTTCATTATTTTACTCTCTGTGCCTTCTGGACATGTACACACATATGAAGCTGTGCCCTTGCATCCAGAACTTAGGAAATTGCTGTGTCTGCATTTCTTTGTTGGAACATGGCACTCATGTCCGAGTCCACATAAAATAAGTTTCTATTAGGTGGATAAAGCCACATTATTTTGGAAAAATGTGTGATGGTACCTTATGATGAAACGATGCAGTTTCTTATTAAACATGTTCCTTACAAAAATGTAAAACACTGTTTTGGTGGAAAGTGTACCAATATCTAATGTGAGAAATGATACAATTTTCTTGCTCATGCGTCCTACACATTGTTTTTTGATATATTATGGTTAGACATTTGGAAATTTTATATCCAGAGAAAGCTTGTTGCTCTCTGAGCTATCTTTTTTTAGCATAAATGATATACTTTTCACAGGCTTGAAGTTGCTCTGCAAGCAAAAATTACAGCTTTGGCATTAACAGCACCCTAGTCATTTAAGAAGTGGTCATATTAGCTTTAGTGCCTTGGTAGATGTATTATAATTTTATATATTGTCCTGTATAAATCTTTGAATTCTTGAGATGTGTTTGAAACTTTGAATCATTCAGACAATATAGGAAAATATATGAAAAGCCTTCTACTTGAAGAATGAAATCTGTTACATTCTAATATCGTTATGGTGCAAGTTGATTCATCAACATTCATCATATTTATATCTGTAAGTCAAGTAGATGCCCATAATTGCAAGAACTGATTATCTTTTGCCATTTTTCACCATCAGAAATAGCACATGTAATTTAAAAGCATAGCCTTGTTTTTATACTGTATAACTATGATATGTAATGTGTAGGATGTGATAGTGCAACTTTCAAATCTCAAGCAGCTGCCCTCTTACTTTTGATGTCCATGTTATTAAATTTCACATGGCAACTTCTCGAATTGCCTCAGAATATTGAGAATTTATGTGTTTAACATTCCATTTACGTAGAAGAAGATAGAAACACCTTGTGTTGAACTCCGAGCAATGTATTATTATAATATTAGTGTGCTGTATCTCTTTACTCTTTCAGCAATATTGAAGATATTATTGCAAAATTCGCTCAATTAACTCCACAGGAAAGGGCAAAAAGGTATGACAAAACTTACACCGAAATTGGGACTCCTTTTGTTAGTTTGGTTGAATTTGAGGCGTATTGCAACTAAGTGATTTTTCATTTGACTGGAACAGGAAATTGGAGAGCCTTGAAGTAAGATTATCTGTGACCTATCCTTTGAAATATGATTTTAATCATTTTGCTTTTCATCATGCAAACATTTTGGTGTTCTTCTTGAGAATATAGGCACTGAAGAAAACTTTTAAGAAGTTGGACCACGATGTAATTATACAAGAGTTTTTGGGTTCAAGGTATGTGAGTACTTGTTGATTTTAGTTTGAGTAAAAGCTTAGGAAAAATCTGAGTTGCCCTTCGGTTTTTTATTGCAGAACTCAAACATCTGAGGTACTTCATTCACCAGCATTGTCATTATTCATGATGATTTGGGATTCGTCAGTAATTATTCATGTTGATATTCTTTCAAGTCATCATTCATGTTGATGAAATGTTTTGTGGTAAACTGTTTTGGGTAGGAGTTGACATATCAAGCAAGGTTATTACAAGCTCAAGTTACAGAAGCACACAAGAGACTGAGGTGCACATTTGGAGCTTTTGGTTGTTAATGTATTCCATTTTCTTCTTGCTTGTGTGGATTATGATGTTATCATAAGCTTACCATCTATAATGTGTTATTTAGAATTTTCTCTTACATTTTAATTTATATTTATTCTTTTTGGCCCTTGGAGCTACATGCTGTAGTGGTAGGAGCTATATAGGCTTCACAATTTTCAGTTTCTCTTGTCATTTGTACATGATAATACAGTTCCAATTAAGTGCAATGCACATATCCTTGTCTTGTTTATTTCATTCGATATTGTCAATTGTTACATCTTTGGTCAATGTTACACACACGTGTGGTTGTGTGTGTGATCTACTTTTCTGATGTTTAGATTTCCCCTTTTTGCAATGAGATAAAGTCCTCCAGTGGACCATTAATGCATTATTGGGACCTGTTATACTATATTTAACCTAAAAGATTACAGTCAGATTCAAATTGTTGAGTTCTATTTTCTGTCAACTGTTAAACAAGAAATAAGATAAGAGTTGGCATTATAAACTTGTAGTGGGATAGAACGCATAAAAGTAATACTTTAATAATTTATTTTAGGGATTTAGTTACTTGTGAAAAGAAATTCTATATATTATCCAAGAAATTTGATGGTACATTAAGGGGCATTTGAGTTTTTCCAAAAGCAGAACAGGCCTGCTTTACAGTCCTGGTCTTATATCACAGTTATTTGAAGAAAAAAAGTTACTGTTGGTTTTGAAACTTCATTCCCGCACCATAGTTTCGGCCAAAACTTGAGCTCTTACTCAATGCATGTATACAACAATTATTCAACAGATGAATACAACACATCTATGCATGTGTGTGTTAGAAAGAATTATGCATATTTATTGCCAGCACTCTTACTCTAAGTTGCCTTTTATTTCAGCTATTGGAGTAATCCAGATAAGGTTGACAACATAGAACATCTTAGGCAGATGGAAGATTCACTAAGAGAATCGATTGACCGTATCCGTCTACACAAGGTATGAAACTTGTTCATTTAATAGATGCTGCATGACAAAGTTAGATGTTTCAACTGGATAATGCTTTCCCCAGTTGGTAACTGTATTTGTAGAGATCTGTACATTATATTTAAAATCACAAAAAATTCATAATATCATAGAGATTTGTTGCAAGTTTGACAACATTTTGAGTAACCTGTGCCACACACTTATTAAACACAGATGGTATAACCTGCTAATGGATCTACTGCCTTTGGGATTAATAATTTGTATCATATACTTATTGCTAGCTAATTCTCTTGGCAGGAAAATATTGGAAAGCACCAACTTATGTCACTAGAATGCACTGGCCAGGTAATAAATTCTTTAGCTGGTGCAGAACATTCTCTCTCAAATGTGTGGAAAGTGTTGTAAGACTAATTTTCCCTTACAGTTTCAGAATGGAATGTCTTTACCTTTGATGATGGGTGGTATGCAAGCAGGCCAACCCCTATCATGGCTTTCAAATAATGACAATCAACATATGATATTATCCAATGAGCCAAACTTTCTACCTCCTAGGTGAGTGTGTATGTAACTTCGGATTTAATTTTTGCAATATTTTGTTTTACTTTGCTTCTTGATTGGATAAACATCTTTTGAAGCTAAATTTCTGCTTTATTAATGCATATATTTTATATAGGGACAATAAACTGGTTTATGTCTATTTGTTATTTCTCTTGTTCAACTTATCTTTCTATCCATTGATTGACTGTGTTCTTTTCTTACAGGAATATGGATTGCCCCACACATGCTTCTGTTCCAGACTTTTCTGCTTATTTTGGCCTCGGCAAACAAACAGAGATTGCCAATTCGGGACAAGTTGATAATATGGGACAAGAAGGTGGTGCCTTGAATGAGTTAAGTAGCAGTGGTGGAGCCTTGACTGAATTAAGTAGCAGTGGAAGTTTAAATTTACAACTTAATGAGCAATATTCATACCCTCCATATAGTGGTTTAAATTTGCCAGAGGATAAAAAATTGAAGCCTGAAATGGAGATGAACTTGCTAAGAAATCCTGGGATTTATGAAGTTAACAGAAACTTTGAATTGCCTAGACCAACTTATGACAATGAGCATCATGCTTGGGTTCCTGCATCCGGGCATTGTGGCATTGTCATGTTTGATGGGAACTCCTACCACCAGGTAAGCATTATTGGTTTAAGTTTAAGTGCACTTCATTGGATTGAGTTAATTGTGTGGCATTTTTTGGATGAAGAATACCGATAAATAGAAAGGACACTTTTAGTTTTTACTTATATTCTAATACATTGGCTTCTCCTTCATTATAGTGCAAGGTTTTAGCTTATATTATGAAGTGAAGTTCTTGCCGACAGTTTTGGTAACCAATGATCATAAATTTCTTACCAATACTTGCTTCCCAATTAAACAGTCAGTATTAATTCTCATGCCTATACATGTTTCCTCGATTTTCAGTCATCATGATAAACCCTATTGTATTTTCTTGAATTATTGAAAACCCTAAAATTTTGGGAATGAAGATGCATATGTTCTTGTATTTATAGAGTCAGCTACCTATGCACACAATCCTTTTTAAGGTAATGCTCATGAGTTGAACATGTAAACAAATTGATGTAGAGCCCTTCTTAAAATTGTACGCTATCACTATTATATGTGTTGTTTTCAGATTAAGAATATATCACCTAGATTGTTTGATTATTTTAAATTAAAATTAAACTATCTTACCTTAAAAAGTAGATATAATCAGGTTCTTATGTAGGTTGAGCCTCGCTTTTATGAAAATTGGCCCTGACAGAAGATTAAAACTGTGTCATTGATACGTTGGGTTCGATTGTAATGTGTGATTCATTTATTTTTAGCTATTTTATAAATGGTCTTTTTTTCTTTTCTTTTTTTATTCGAGAACATGATTCAAGCTTATATAAGTCAATGAATTAATGTCATGAATCATGTAATCAGCCCATTTTATTCATCTCGTTCTTGTTCATGTTTCGATTCCTGATTTTTGGTCTTAGTCTTCAGGTACATGAATCTGCCTGCTAGTTCATTGATCAGTTTCATTGTTTTCTTGCAGCAACAAAATTAACTTTCATGTGCAATGAGATTCTTCATTTGATGAGAACTGGTAGCTTAAAGACTTCTTGGTGTGAATGACATAAATATTTTCTGAGGCCAACAATAAAAGGGGTTCTTCGCACAATAACCAGACGAAGTTTGTGGTACAAGAAGAGCAATCTAAGATATCGACTGAGGGTCGTATGGTTAGTATGTTAGCTGTACATATAATATGAATCATACAAAATTACTGGTTCATCTGTGTATATATTTGTTTGTTTTATCACAAAGTTGTTACTGAGGACGGGTTTCTGATAATAACTTCAGTCACCCAAGCTGTACACCATATAGTTTTGTACAAAATGAATGTTAATTCAGTTATAGTTTTGGTTTAAATGGGTGCCCTATGAGAGTTATTTTGTAATTGTTGGTGTTTCCATGTGATGGTTTCTTACTTTTAAGGAATAAATTGTTCTCATTTTTGTGTACTAGCAATGAAAATGATAAATATAAATACCATCTTAATTCCCCTGTACATCTAAGGTTCCTTGTTTACATTGATGCTCAAATTTCACCCAAAACCATTCACTCATTGTTACAAAGGAAACAAGCAAGATCTCCATTTAATCTTCAACTGATTTAGAAACCACTTAGTGTTTTGACAATGGTGTTGTGCCATGGATCTGAGATGTGCTCCAAGAGGTTTTCGAATGGTCCTTTGCCAGTCACATTGTGTTGAACCACAAATCCCAAGAATGCCAACATTGCCAATCTCCCTGTATATTACAAAAACCACACAAAGATTAGCCCAGTGATTATATAATACATCCTTTTTATGCCAAAATAACCAGGTTCTTTGAGTACTTACCGTTGGCAAGCTCTTTCTCCTTGGCCTCAAGAGTTGGTGCAAAGTTCAAGGGGTTGAAAATACCACCAGGGTACCCACATTCATGTGGAGCCAAGCTGTATTGCTTGAAGATGGGGTCTTGGTTGACACATCCTGGGTTCTTTATGTCTTGCCACCTTCGAATCTCCACATAATGGAACAATATGAACTCGATCACAAAGAGGGTCGATGATGATGCAAAGTATTCAGCTTTCCCAGCATCATACCATTCAGGAACATTAATAATGCCAATCTTAGTGAAAACTTCTGGCAAAAGCATTCCTGCCACACCCAACATGGCCCAACGGCTGTTCACAAGCTCGGCTTGAACAAACCATCTCAAGTTCTCAGGGTCCTCAGCAAGTCCCAGAGGGTCAAATCCATTGTCACCTGGAAGACTGCATGTATAAACAGGTTTTAAGTGGATGGTTTGATTCATAGTTTTAATCAATCTATTATATAACTAAGAAAGGACCCACTACCTAAGTAGTGGTACATGCCGGATACATGACTCCGTTATAGTTCAGGTGAATATGAGTTTTTTTTGCAAGGAACCAAGATGTGCGAGTTTATGACTCAATCCAGAGCTCTTTACTACCGTATGGGTTGATTAAAGTACTTTTAAAATGCTAATTAGACGATGCCTTGATAGATATAGCATTGTAACTACTTATATAATGTACTATAACTATAGATAGAGTTTATGTAATCAAGCTAAACATTTATGTTAAGGTTATGTTGAGAGTTTAGTACCTGCCAGTGAGGTAACCTGGTGAGGCCAAACCAGGTAACCACTCACCCTTCTTAGCTTCAACTTTGAAGGAACTAGGTGATGGAGATGCCATTGGTTTCATGGATACTTCCCTATGTAATTTACCAGAATTCCCACTAAGGAACCTTGATTTCGATGAGCATGGCCGGAAAACGGCAGCAGAAGCTTGCGTGGTGACGGTGGCCATCTTTTCCGACCTGAGAGGAGTGGTGGTGGTGACACTAGTAGTAGTGTTGTATTGGCTTAAAATGTGATGTTTTGTGCATGTTCATGGGTGTTTTTGTGGTTCTTGTTTAATGTTGGATGTTGATGGTTGATCTGCTTGATTTTGTGTATCCAATGGTTGAGATGTGTTGTGGGTTTTGGTATAGCCAATGAGAGGTTTAATGCCTTATCCCATTATCTTGGTGCCATATCCACAAATCCATTTCTGTGATTCTGTTTGGTTATAAAATGATCTTGAGGGACCCCTTTTTGCCACATAGGAAGATTCTTTTAACGATATGATTAGTTGATATCCAATTAGTGCATGACAAGTGGCTGTCACATTACATCTTCGCGAACGATATCCCTTGAAAACTACTCCTACTAAATCAGGCAACAAAGGTGTATGTTGGGTTTCATTAGACTGCAATAGATGGGCCTAGACAGATTTTATTTATTTATTTAATGAATGAGTTACACAAATTGATCAAAGAACTTTACCAGCTATTACCAGCTATCTTAGTTAATATTTTCGTGCTTAGATAGATTTACTAGATAAAATTGAATGACCAGTCGATGGTTCTCAAGCATCAGGCTTCGATTCAATCCCAAAAACAAGAACGAAAAGTACAATTATTTTTGAGATTGTTCGGAAAGGAACATAGTTATTTCCAAAATTGATGCAAATCTAAATCTAATAACATTTACTGAAATGCAACAGCTGCTGTCTCCAATTCCTGCCTCGTCAGCAGCCTTGTTGAGGGACAGAATTTCATATTCGACGGAGTTTCAATTGCTTCCAACTGTACAGATCTCACAGAAAAATGGAATCCAGTTGCCTCCACAGTTTTATCGATGAAAATTGATCTTGGCATATAGTCCTTCATACGGCATATGAAGTCCAAATGGCCCCTTGACTAAACACGAAATTGATAAACATATATACCAAAATAAGTGGCTTTACATACAAAGAATAATAAGCACAAAACTGCAATTCTATAGAATTACAACTAAGATTGAAGGCAGTAAGGGGACATCGTTAGACATACATTGATTCGAGCACTACACTTAAGAGAATGTCAAGCATCAGTTACTAAAGCTATATAATCTGTCACAAGCACCATGTGAATCCCAACATAGAACATGCATGCCTACCGTCTCTAATGATACGACATGTTTTACCTGCGTCGGGATTTTGTCATAAGAGCATAATATTGTCCTGAAAACAAACATCTCTTCTTTCCATTACCTCTATAAAATGGTGGTATATAGCACCTATGCAAAGAGGAAACTGAAGGTGGCAACTGGTCTAATTGGTAAAGTCCTTTGATATCGATATCAAGGTCCTCGGATTGAATTCCGGGAGCGGTGTCAAGACCAACACATTGAATATTAGAAATGATGGGTATACAAAATTACACAGAAGATAAGAAACTAAAAATGTCAACATCATAAGTATTTCACCTGTTCTTTTGACTTGTCACAGTCTACAAATTGTTTACTAAGGTGTTCTAATGATTTTTACAGATATATTTTGCATTCATACAGGTGCCCAATATAGATATGAAGATAAATGTTGTAGGAAAACTAGAAAGAATCGAAGATAAATAATTGGATAAACAGTCAGCATACCAGTCGATATTCAGGAGCCCGTTTAGGATGTTTCAGATAAGCCATGTTCCTGACCTTGTAGTCCCAAATAAAAGATGTGTGGTGGATCCACCTGCTTCTANCCCGTTTAGGATGTTTCAGATAAGCCATGTTCCTGACCTTGTAGTCCCAAATAAAAGATGTGTGGTGGATCCACCTGCTTCTAGTAATCGATTGAGCATTTCCACCGAACTTGCGTTCACCAAATACATAATCTTAAATCCAAATAGCAATAACTTTAATGTTAGAATATGCTTACTTCCTAAACAAGAACTGAGGTACTCGAGGAAAAATTAATCATATGTAATAGCCATATGGACAATCCCATCAACAAAAATGAGTCATGAGCGCCACAGCAAATGAAAACAGAGCACAAACCCAAAGAGGTAAATTAGTTTATTTTATGCAAGATATCAAAGATGCAAGCTAACGTAGTAACAGGATAGTCATCCATTATGAAGCTTCTATATCCTAAGATATAACTGCTATCTACAAGCATTCTGTATACTGGGATTCAAGTAAGCTTCTCAGGTGTGGCTAGATGT
>VEXP01000141.1:0-10086 GCA_008921755.1 Aristotelia chilensis
CAGAGCACCGAAATGTCACAAAAAGGTTCATCACAAAGCCATCACTGAAGCCCAAAAGAAATCTTGATGGACGGAATCCGGCAGAACCAAGAGTTGTACGGATATCCGTCACCGACCCGAACGCGACGGACTCCTCCAGCGACGAAGAGGGAGAGTTCTTTCCTCGCCAACGAGTGAAACGTTATGTTAGCGAGATCAATATTGAAGCTACTTGCAAAAACAGTACTACTGCTACTGTCACTCCAAATAGCCGGAAAAGAAGTGCCGGTGACATCCCGGCTTGTCGACAGCCACTGAAGGTTTCAACAAATGGGAAGAATGGCAAGAAGTTCCGTGGTGTACGGCAACGGCCTTGGGGAAAATGGGCTGCTGAGATTCGAGATCCTGCGAGACGTGTACGGCTCTGGTTAGGTACTTATAACACAGCTGAGGAAGCAGCCATGGTTTATGACAACGCAGCCATTAAGCTTCGTGGACCAGATGCTTTAACAAACTTTGTTATACCACCTCCGGTCAAAGAAGAAGAAGAAGTCAAACCACAGATTAATGTTTCTTCAGTTTCTGGCTATGAATCCGGTGATGAGTCTCACAATCTCTCCTCTCCTACTTCTGTTCTCAACTTTAGAATCCACTCTAATGATTCATTAGTAGCTGAACCGGAAAAACTAGTCCTAAACCCGGTTCAAGAACCAGAAGTCAAGTGTAAACCCATTCAAGAAGTGGTTCAAGAGTGTCAAGGGGAAACAAATTTTTCCGAGGATTCAGCCGAGTATTTACCGTTGGATTTACCATTCCTCGACGAGTTTTTCAACTTTCCTAGTGAAGGACCATCACTGTTCGATGAAGGATCATCACTCTTCGATGATAGAACGACGATTATGCAAGATGAGATATTGAGTGAAGATTTTAGTGACATGTTTTTTGACACTACACCTCTTCAAGATTTCACTTCATCAACATCATCTTCCATGTGTCAAGTGGACGACTATTTCCAAGACATCAGTGATTTGTTTTTCTCAGACCCCCTCGTGGCACTATAAAATAGTTCTTGGAATGAGCGTTGCCGCCGTTGGCATGCCGGTTTCTCGGCAGATTTTGTTTCTGTGGCAACAGTAGAATCGGCTAATTTTGTTATATTTAGTACTATTATTTGTTTATTATTTATTTTCTACAGTGTCTCCGTTAAAATTAACGGGTAGTTGAGTGGAGTTTTGCAAGATTTTATACATTTTGAATGTAATAATAATAAAAATAATTAGGCTTGTTATTAAGAGTGTATAATTTTGAGAGTAATGAAAATGTTTATCAGTATTTCTCTTCTTGTTGTTTAATATTAGCACGTGGCAAAGCTTAATTTCTTTATTTGACTTGTTAATTTTTATATAGTGCCACAGTGGCATTCTTTTTGCTCCCACACGAGTACGCGTAATTTGCGGTGGCCGGTCACATGAGTCCAAGTCGGTGCCACTCGTGTGTGAAATCGAGCTTAGATTTCTTTTTGATATTTTTTCTTCAAATTTGTTTTGGTTTTCTATGTTATGCACGCGAGCAAACTACACTTTTTAAGTTCTTGCTGCCGCAAAGTTAAAGTCTATAAAATTGAAAATGTAGGCTAACGCCTCACATCAGTGTAGTCTACAAAGGCTTGGCCATGTGTAACTGTAAAAATGACCCAGTTTAGTATAATCGTTCTACTAGTAGTGACATGATGCTTTTGCACTGCGTTTGTGTAAAATGTTTTTTTTTTACACTGAGAGTATATAGATAATATAGAATTTGTACAATTGTTCTATTGGTATTATTTGATCTATGATTGAGACTCGCGTAAAATTACATAGGATCCACCAATATGATACAACGGTAATACCTAAATTTTAAAAATGACCAAATTTAGTATAATCTTAAAAATGACCAAATTTAGTATAATCGATCTTCCAATATTATTCCTTTTGTGATTGAGATTGACTCACTTAAAATTATATAGAACCTACCTACCAAAGTAGAGAGATTATAATGGTAATAGTACGATAACAACGGTAATACCTAATTTTCTAGATAAAGATTAGATAGAATTTAGATCATAATCATAGGTGGCACATAGTCAATATAGACTGTGATATGAAATTAACTTGTCAGATTGGTTATTAAAAATGGAATCACAATGTCTAGAAGAACTAATGGCTAATACACCAGTTTAACACAACCATTATATCGGTATTACTCCATTTATAATTTTACCATTTGATGAGATCCGCATAAATTATAGACCTACCATAATAGAAATATTATAACGATAATAATACTATATAATACTGAATTTTTTTCCCATATGGGATTTAGACCATAATCATAGATGGCACGAGTCAATGGAAATTGATCTAAAATTAACTTGCTAGTCGCAATGTTTAACTGCCCCTCAAATTCCAAATGATTTTCTTGCTTTGAAAAGAAAAAAACCATATCAAAAACCTTACATGCTATAACAATTAATGGCTAGTATTTATAAGAGAACGGACAATGATTTATTTATTTAGATTATTTTTGTCGTTTGGAAAAAGGAAAGTGACATGAATTACACATTTGCAACTGCCCCTTGTTTGGAAGCATCACTGAATCATTTCTAAAGAATTTTGAAACGTTATTTATTCTTTCATTTCTTCATCTAGTTACCTCCTCTTCTATTCTACCCATTGTTACAAACAAAATTGGAATTTCATTCAAAGGTGCAAGAATACTAATATGTACTGGATAATTGAGTTGTCCACAAACTCTCTTGGTAACGAAGCATTCAAGAGACTCCTTGCAAAACAACTCTCTCTCTCTCTCTCAAGCTTTATGAATTTTACAAATATGTTATTTTGAAATCTGTTACTAATTAGTTGTGCTGTGCTCCACCTATATACACTATTCATCTTATATCGGAAAGTCAATGGGAAACAAATCGCAAATAAAAGTGGAAATATAGCCCAAGATGTGGAGAATAGTCAAATAGAAAGATTTACTTGTAGAAATAGCGTTTAAGATAAATGAAGGCGCTTAGATACATGAATCATTTTTACCAAAATATTTTTATTAAATAATGTGGTAATTAATAAATAATGTAAAAAAAAAGGTGTTTAATTTGATATAATACAACAATAAATGAGTATAATTAGGATTGTTTTACGTGA
Source organism: Aristotelia chilensis (assembly GCA_008921755.1). Classification (NCBI taxonomy): domain Eukaryota; kingdom Viridiplantae; phylum Streptophyta; class Magnoliopsida; order Oxalidales; family Elaeocarpaceae; genus Aristotelia; species Aristotelia chilensis. Next base: position 3,171 of record VEXP01000141.1, read on the forward strand.
AGAATAATTTGTAGTCTTGACAATGTAAGTTGTGGAAATATATAGCCCCGTCAAGAACAAAGATATGATCATTTTTGTAAATGCTTTATTTAAAGAAAGTATGATGAATAATTAATATAAACAACCAAGATATCAGTGAAGAATATTTTAGGGGCCCTCGGTGGTGTTATAACGTGTGAGACTGTGCAAACATGCACTGGTCCTTGCTTGACTGTTACTCAAAGAAGACTAGAATTGAAATGGAAAAGTAATCATAATTTTGTTTGAAATCATATGTACAATTTTTATGTTGTTCTAGTTTTGTAATAATAGACTTGGAACTAGCAGTAATGCACCCACGCGCCTTGCAAATGTTCAGCATATGAAGACTTTTTAATGATAGAGGATGAGAGAGAGAGAGAGTTCAACTCATTGAAGCAGGATCTTTATAGTTTAGTAAGATGTGGGTGGGCCTTACAATTAGATGGTCAAATTTATCTGACAAGGAGCATGAATTATGAGATGCAGTGAACTAGATGATACCCCTTACAATGAACTAGAAGGGTGAAACATTAATGCAAGATGCAAATTGGATGATTAATCTTTAAAGTTTTAGATAGCAGGTGTTACTGGAAACTTGTGTTCTTTATTTGGTCATCAAGGAATTAAAGATCAGAAATTTTTGAAATTTCACAACTATTGCTGATCAAAATGCATGCCTAAATAATGAGGTGCCACAAACTTGCAATGTACAAATGAAATCTCTTGAAAAAATAAGAGTGAGATACAAACTTGAATAATAATTTCGATTTTATTTAGTAATCGGTAGTATCGTATACAAGTCAATGATCAGTTGATTTAGTGACACCTCTCCTTACTTTAAGTGTAAGAGGATGTCAAAGTTTGAAGTTCAAGTCCTAGTCAAATTAGAAGAAAAAAAATGTTGTATACAACTTAAAAGGTATATTAAATATACATATAACTTGAATGATGTGAATATCTGTAACTGTGTCATTTGGGAAATATTATTTTTTGCATAAAGATGTAAGACATAAAAGACATACATAATTTCACTGTTTTTACACTTGTTTCTTAATATCTAGCTGTTATGGCATGTAAACGTGACCACTTTGTTGTTTCTGCTGCATTTTTCAGCACATTTCTAATCTTTCATCTGACTAGTACCATAATGTTTGGAGTGTCATAAAATCATGTAAAAGGCTTATTGTGAGCTGTCTTTGTGTTCACCATTTTTCATACTCTACACGCGCTACAAAGGCGATGGAGAAAGCAGCACTTTAATTTTTAAGTTTCTGTAGACACCAAGACCTTTTTATCACCTATGGTTGCTCGTGGAGGGGTCCTTCGGTGGTGGCTGCCGGTTGGTAAAAATGAGAAGATAGATATATTAGAAGTGGTTAATATGGGTTGTGGTTTGGTTGTGAGTTGTGACCCATGAAATGTACTAAAATCTATATGTCATGGTGCGCGTTTAATAACGCAGCTTATAGAAATGTGAACCTCGTTATCTGTTCTCTTCTTTTCACATGTTTGATAGGAGTATATGGACTATGGTGGATTGAAAATTACCAAGAGGAGGGCCAGGAAGCAAAATGCAAGATAACTAGTACTTTTTTTCTTTTTTTTTGTGTATCAAAAAAATGTTAAAGAGAAAATTAGGCTGGAGACGATATTACTACGGTCAACCTGTGAATTAGAAATTTTTCCATTGTTTGTATGTCCTAATTCTCATTAAGGATAATTTGTCTTTGACCCGTTTAAGAAAGTAGATCTAATATAGTGCGCGCAAGCTGACTTGTGATACAAGAATGATTAATGCTTTCTCAATTTATTAATTAAAATATCGTGGATTGATTCGGTATATCAGTTCTAATTTGCTTCCCTGGCAAAATTTTAAATTTGGTTTCTTCTTAACGTTTTTCTTTTTCCATTATTAGGGTCAAGTATGTTATTGTCACTTAATTTACATTCCTTTTATCCTCATAGATACCGTTTCTTTTTTGGCAAAGTTCGTTGGTACGGTTATCCCTATATATTAATTACTTCATAAATGGACAATTCATTGTCATAAATTGATTGTCAGTGCATCAGAATAATTAATGTTTCGGCGAACCTCAATAACAAACTATCTTGGATGCACCCACATTTTATCGAATCAAAAGTTTTATTTCAAAATGATTACTTTTTAACCAAAAAAGGGAAAAATCACACTTTTTTTATGGAAAGAAATCACACTTTTTTTTTATGGAAACTATCACACTTTGGATGCAGTAGAACTATAAATGTGTTTCACTCTTACTGATTCTATGAATCTGCAGCACAATATTAGTAATTCAACATTCTCAACTGTACTTTTTCATCAAGAATTGAAGACCTCTTCTCAAATTCAAAGCATCTTCTTGGCATATACATAGTATTGCCATTAAAAGTTGTCAATAACGCCCCCTTATATTGCCTGACAAATAATGTAAAAAATAGACAAAACTATAGATTCAGCTATGACAATTATATAACCAACTCTAGGGTGATATCATCAGTTACATCAATTTATTAAATACTAGTTAATATTAGAGATAGGCATGTTACAATTATTATTATTATTATTATTTAGTTGAGACATAAACCTCACACGTCGAAGTTTTCCTTGCACTTAAGACAGTGGGTGATATTGCTAAATCAACTGATTATTTAGCAGGCATGTGACAATTATGTTCGTGAGAATTATATATTGTTGCAGTTCTTCATAACAGTGCACAGATCTACACATGATGGACATCAATGTTGTTTATAGAAGTGAAGTCATGGTGTAACACAATGAGCTTTCCACAGACTGGCAAGAAGCCAGTGTTATAAGCACGGCTAGACAAATGACTCTATTTGAAATCATCACAATATGATTGCGATAGAATGTTTGAAAATATAATATATTATCTTCATGTTTAAGTGTATAATATGCTCCATCAAAAAACAGAAGTGTATAATATGCTTTACTTTTGTCTCAAATTCATGATGTAATCCCCTTCACGTGAGATATTAATCTAGTTCTTCATTTGCTTTATCATATATAGTTCTTCTACAAAGTTTTTCTCACGGTTAGAGCAAGGACTCAAGGTGTCATGTAATGTAATGTACTAATCAGGTTGGTGTAATAATAATCTTTAACTGACTAAGTTTTTGCAAATTAAAAATATAAAAGCCGACACTTTTTGGTTAATTAATTAATTCGTACAAAGTACCAACGACTTTTTGTCTACTTGACAGTTTTACCTATTGATGTCTAGTCTTCTTATTGTGTCATTTAAGTTAGTTGTAAAATAAGTGAGCCTAGTAACGTAAACTTGTAAACAAACGGCGTCAAAAAATGGTTACCCTTACATAAATTATATGCACATTCAAAACAAAAACCTCAGGAGCACCAGAAGATGTTGCCAAGCAGCTTTGTTGAACATTGTTTAATTACCAATATTGCATTTCACTCTATACGAATGGTTCATCAATGCTTTAAATGTATACATATACAATTAACTTGAGCTGCTGATCAACTAATTTGGCTTAATAGTACAAATGCAATAATGGTATTGCTTGTTATTATTTTTCCAGATTGTACAAAGGCAAGATAGTAACAATCTATTGGCAAGATATTACATCAAAGGAGATAATTGGATTTTGTTCATACCTTTTGATTCATGCTGATCAGAATTTGGTTAAGCATATCTATAGAGAGGCAGATGCTTGCACTTATTTCCTTGCTAGAGAGAGCCACACACCTTGGATACTTGCTTCTAGCTTTTAATGGAAGTTTCAATTTATATTAAACCATTGTTATTTGCATATTGTGTAATGGTTATGCACTCCAGAATGTTCTTTGCTTAGTGTTCTAATGCATTTTCCCTATTTACCAAAAAAATAATAATAATAACAAAAGGGCAAAAATGGAAAATCAAAATTCTGGTCAGCGAAAGCAGCTTATTAAGGTTCACAGCTGGAATTGGCTACAAACAGGCATTCCAATATTGTCATTTTATTTCTGACACCATGTACTATATTAACAAAAGTTTCACACAAAATCCAAAAAAAAAATCAAATATTTTTGGCCTATGCATAAACACTAAACAGCCACTCAAAAACACAAATCATCGTAGAAAATAAAAAAACATGCATGTACACTGTATTGAGTAGGAAGCCTACAATAAAACTTTAAATTCTTTGTATTCTGTGGCCTGTAGACACTGTTCACTGTAGATTATTAATGTTGAAATACCTGAGGGCACACACTTCCCTACTCACTTATTCAATCTCTCTCCTTATCATTAGGTGTCCAATAAGACTACACTACTTCACAACTAAGAACTAAATGACCTATTTCCGGATGCATCTTATTTATCAACCCTTCTAGTCATCAAATTCCAATTTTATGAAATTGATGTACTAGTAATNCCTTCTAGTCATCAAATTCCAATTTTATGAAATTGATGTACTAGTAATTGAAAAATGAAAACTATCTCTATTTATGACTTTAACATTTGCCCTAGTGGAATCATAGGAGATAGGAAATGAGAGATTTAAAATGCTAAATTTTATACAACCTGTTCGTCCAAAAGTTGACCATTCTGAAAAGTAAGAAAAAAAATAGTATACATTAAAATATGAATTTTTTAATCATGTAGTTTGAATTTCTTGAATCTACTATTAAGTCTATTATCCTCAAATTAATTTTTTCGCTTTTATTTCCTTTCCTAATTTTATATTTTCTTATCATTACCAAAACAAAGTGTCGAAAAAAATTACACTTTATCTAAAGAATATTTAGATAGAAATAATATAAAAAGTGTTTTTGGAGAAATTCTTGTTCAAACAAATTAATTGCAATACTCTTGTATTGCAAAAGAGTGGTTGCTAGCCATCAAAGAGAGAGGCAACTTGTAGCTGCGGCTAAATGTCGGCTAGAGTTGCAGGCTTTAAGAGAAAACAGCAGAGTGAGCTCACAATCAGAGCCAACTTGTATATATTAGTTTGCAACATGTTGCAATGCAAATTAATGAACAGCGACAACACCTAAGCCTTCTTGTTTTGCTTGAGTTTCACACCTTCATTCATTTTAACTCCAAAGCATTTGGTCCCCCACTTAACATCACATCAGCTGATACGATCTTGCATGCACTTCCCAATGATTTCCACCTCTTCAATTAAATTTTAGGGGCTTGTTTGCTCAAACATATGCTAAAATATCTATGTCCTTTGATTTATTGGTAACAATGTATGCTTCTAATAAAGTAAATGTTGTTTTATTGCTTTCAATTGTCATGGAAAAAATTGACAAGACCAAAGTACAGTGTGCACCTTATATATATGCTTCTTTTAAATTTCTTTTGTGTTATGAAGATAGCATTTTTTCTTTCTCTTTGAATCTCCGCATTAAACCATGGATACATATATGCAAATTTATCGAATGGAAGAACATTGTTTTTATCCTTATGTACGCTTTAGATTTTTTTTTAAAAAATGGTAACAGGGATTGGAATCAAAGTACCACCATTATCGGGCTCAAGATATTTTGCATATTTAATGATAACCAATGACTTTTTACTTTTTAGCTCAACGATTTTGTGAAAGGTTGACCCATCAAATGCTTGACATTGAGCAACCACTTGTTCGTGTACGGGAGCCGTCCAATCTTACTTTTGGGACCCACAAAATCGATTTTTTGGTTAGTATCCGAGCCCATGCACATGCGTGAAATTAGACTTTTGGACATTCAATTTAATGTGGGTCCTGACCCAAAACGAATTTGGAGACCAGCAAAAATAAACATTATAAACAATGACAATTAGATGGGTAACACGTGATCTGTGTATGGGACTTCCGCAGCCTATCACAGCCAATTTCTTAACCCAGTAATGATCAATTGTAAACAGGTCTAATCATGAGACACGTGCCATAAGCAACTTATCTGTACAACCCATGTTTATCAGAGGGTCAGACCAATAAAAGGTGCAACAGAGGGTGGCAACTGGCAAGAGAAACTATATAGGGCCCACACAGTGTTTACTTTTACTAACCAACAAAGAGGGTGAATAGTAGGAATGTGAAGATCTCTGAAGGAGGAATAAAAAGAATGAAATTTGTTGCATCAATAAAATTTTGTGGCCAAGTTCATATAGGTGATTGGTTTGTACGTATTTGGATAACTTTGGAGTTATTGTTCATTTTGTGGATGATTTTCAAGCTATTCTTAAAATTTCCAAATTTTTATCATTTTATAATAATTACGAACTGACCAAGACATATTTTAATATGCTTTGCTATCTTACTCATAGATTCATCTAATAAAATTATTATTATTAGAATACCTAGTAAATTCTGAACTTCAACGTTCAAATTATAAATTATGGTTTTGGTCAATAGCAAACAAAAAGCCACAAGTGAGCTTTCATGTATTATGATGGGACTCTTAATTTGCTAACCAACTAAGTGGAAGTTATTGTAAAAGTCACTCTATGTTTATAAAAAAAAAACAGCATTCTTCTAAAAAGGATTTATAAGTTGCATATGTACTACAATCTCCTTCAAAGTTCCACAAACTTTTTATAAAACATAGAAAAGTCATCTATGACAAAAAGTATGTGATAAAGAGACGGGGGACAAAGGGAATGCTTGAAGATACGCAAGTGTTATGTATTATACCTTTTTTTGGATGAAAAAAAAAGTTCATCTATACTATTGTACCTTGCCAATAATGTTTGCTGAATTTTGACTTTTTAAATACATACAGTCGCCATTCAAAAACGGTATTATCAATTTTATTTTTTTTGTGTGCAATTGAAGTGGAAAATTGCACAATTGGAAAATGTGTGCAATTTTCAAGCACACTAGGAAGAGTATGACTATGCACAAACTCAATAATAATATTATATAT
>VEXP01000142.1:0-10076 GCA_008921755.1 Aristotelia chilensis
TAATATCCTTTTGCACTAAAGAAGATTGAGCTGCTTTTTTAGTACAATAGGATATACTTATAGAGACACAAGTATATACTTACATGCCCATAAGCAAAATTTCCCTCTAAGAACTAATATTCCTTAAAGAATTTATAAGAAATTATTATTTATGCAACTTGAAACGAAGTTGGTTCCTCAAAAATTTATTAACTATTAGAGGTTATAAGTTTTAGAATATTAAGTATTAAAAGGTCGACTGTAAAATCATTTATCATTCTATCCCTTAAAACCAGCTTGCAATCTACCTGTTTAAGAGATATATCATGCAAGACTAATTTAATTTAAATCCACATGAAAATTATTCCTCAATCCAATTACTATAAATGTACTTCTAAATTATCCATCTTATTATCTTCAAAGAAACTGAAAGGCAACTACTAAAATTTAAAAGGAGCACAACGCATGGAAGCTATTTGTACTTTAAATAAAATTGGAGCTCTGATTTCCCCAAACTTCTTGCAGAACCCTACAGTCATACTAATACTGTCAAGATTTGAAATCCTGTTAGGCACATCAAATAAGACTATCACAACAATTTCCACTAACAAGCCAGGTATTTTTCTTTCTTTTTTTCCCAAAGCCAAAGTACACCCAAAATATAGAAGTATTGTAGCTATCCTAGGTGATTACATTCCTTATATGTCTCAAAGGTTTTAAATATTAGATTGTCAAAATTTTGAATGAAATTAAGTCAGTGTCTTTCAATCCAAAGCTATTCATGATAATGCTAATTACAAATAATATGCATTCAACTCATCAATTTGCAGCCAGTATGAAATCTTGAAAGGGAAAAGTTACACCAGATACCTATAAAATAATATAAAATCAGTAAAAGAGAAGTATAAACACCATTACTGGTCAGCTGATGCCAGTGATAAAGCACCTGCAATCATGATCATATGGTAAGTTTGAGAAGTTTATAATGCTACAGTAGAAATGAAAACACAGAACATAAGGCCTACATAAAAACACTTACTGGAATATCAGTTGAAAGAGCTACCAAAGCACTTGATGTGAAACATAGAACAGAGACAACAGCCAAACCTGCAACCTGTACACAACAACATTTTTTCACACATTACCATGAAATAATAAAACAGGGACATGATGACACTAAAAAACCACTGGATCCATAAATAGAAAAAGATGCGGTTATGAAGTTACAAAAGACTTTCTAAGTAATTCACTACAAATATGGAGCACCAATAGATGAGGTTATGAAGTTAAAAAAGGATGTCAGCTTAATACCTTCCACATTTCGGATGAAGCTCTCTCAGATCTAACTTTTTTCATTTTCAAGCACAAAAGGAGTCCTGGACATAAAACACAGAGCTAAAGATACAGAATAATGAATTTTTAAGAAAGGAAAAGAGCATCAGATAAAAGCAAACATCAGTACGAAATGTACTGACAATCGAACACACAAAATCAATGAACCACATTGACTTACCAATACTACTCAGCACTAACAACCATGTCAGCCAGTCAAAGCTCATATCATCAACTGAACAAGAAATAAAAAAAAATTCTCTAGCTATTCTTCCCTATGCTTCAATGATTGGTTTATTCATGCAGTGAGAGGCCATATCTTGTACATCCTAGAAATGGGAGGCTAACAATAAATAGTCTTCAATTACAAATCATCTAATTCTTAAGTAGCTCCCTCGTGATATTTGATGAGGAACAATATCAAATGAGAATTTATTGGTAGTAGATTAGGAGACATCCTCAGCGGTTATTATATCACTAATTTAATTGAAACTTTCTTTACGTGGCTGATTGGGATACATTTCAGTAATAAAAGGGAGAAAAAAAAAGGATTGAGTACAGGGTGAGAGCAAACAAATATATTCAACAAGGCAGGTGGCAAAAATGTTAAAATAAGAAACCTAAGCTTTACAGCAAAAAGGCAAAAGAGGATATAGAAAATTGGGCTCAAAATCCCTCATTAGTGCAGCTTGCCTTGAACAGGAAATGATCAAATGATGATGTAATCTTATCCACCTTAAAACTCAATGAATAATTCCAAAATCCCCCATGCAGAAGAAATGGTTTCCATTCTACGATTCAGGTCTTAATGTTGGCAATTTGGGGTTGACACCAACACTATCACTACAACTAGCCAAAAGTCATATCTTCAATTATGGCATGAAATACAACAGGTTCCTTATCATCTCTTTCCATATTCTCATTAACCATCCACTACTCTTTGTGACACATCCAGCTCACAATAACTTCACTGTTCTCTCACAGGAAATTCTTTTAACTTCCCATTTTTTCAAACTCCTATCCTTATATTCATATTCCTCCCACTCAACCATTTCAAATTCTCACCATCATCAACCAACTTCTTTACAGAATGATGTTCTGCATTGATAAAGCACTTCACACGAGAAGGTTCTTTTTATCTATATGGTGGTAGATTAGGAACAGAGTATTTTACAAAGCAAAAGTAGCAATTAATATCTTATAATTTAGGCATATTTTTAATTAAAAATTCTGGTACCACAACAAAGATTGCAGGATCCAGACCTTCATTTTTGAAGTGGAAACAAACGTGGGAAAAACATATAAAGATCAGGAGCCCGTCAATTTTTCGAAGTCCATTAACACTTGGACTTCTATATAACACTTTGCAGTCCTTCTATTGGGATCCAGTTTGCTATTCTATCTCACCCTTACAACAAGAGGATTTACCAATCTGAAGATGATCCATTAGCCTTACTAATAGGCCCGAGGGATCTTCAACAACTCTCTCTCAGTTTGTTGACAAAAGAAGAATGTAGCAAAAAGACTAAACACACCATACCACTTCACATGGAAAGAGTGGTCCTAGCAATGGAGTTACTATAACTTACAAGAAGAGAATCCTTTTACTGTTACCTTGACTGATTCTTTAAGATGTCACACCACAATTCTAGTTTGGTATTCCCACCTTGAGTCATCACATATAAAGCTAACGTGAGACTAAACACCCTTTAACATTGCCAAGATATAGAATAATCACTGAGCGAACCTAAAGCCCAAAGCAAACAATGGCACCTGTACAAATGCTTATAGAGAACAAAACTTCAACATCGGAGCAGCCGGACAGATTATTAATCACTTTTACCAGGAAAGATAATGTTATGATTCATAACAAGCTATATAAATCATGTAGTGAGGATCATGAGAAAGAATTTTAAAAAAAAAATCACCATTCATCAATTCAATAGTTAGAATTCTTTTAGATTCCTTAAAACAAACTGACGAATCAAGATTAACACACTAGAATTTCAACAAAATCTTAGTTCTGATGCCATAATCTACTGCAGGCCAAAGGCACATACTCATAACATCAAATGTAAAGAAAAATCAACTGGTGTGCATAATAACTGAAAATTATTTACAAAAAAAAGAGGAAAGAAAAAATGAAACATGACTATATAAATTGATAGTAGCTCACCATAATATGCTAATGCTGCTCCTAATAATAGTATGGCTGTGGCAAAAAGATCTACATACACCTGCATCAGATTACAGTCGTTTCACCATGGCTTCACAAGTTTGTCATTATAAAGAAAAACCAAAAAGACTGACATTTGTAAACAGCCTACTTTATGTTAAAATAAGAGTTTGTCATTATAAAGAAAAAAAAAAGTTTCAAAATCATGTTCAAAATTCACAGCCTACTTTTACATTACGATAAGAGTTTTGTTGACATTTTTAACCAATTCACTACACTAACCCACTGCTGCAATAAACTCATATGTTGTAACATTATTAGCTAATTTGTACAAAAACAACTATTTTATTAGACAAAAAAACTCTGTTTTCTCACAACCTAAAGTTAGCGTGTAATTATTTCAACTAGCTTTGTATATCAAGTTAAAAGACAAGCCCTTATGAAGACGTGGCTGGAACTCTCCCTCTCTCATTCTCCCATACACAATCTTTCTAAAGCAATAAGCAAGAAATTGGAACGTTATGAATAAAGGGATCCAAATAGACTTCGCATATTAAAGAAATTCAGATATATGTCCAAGGAATCACACTCCTAGGCGCATCAATGATTTATCATAGTTTGCCAAATCATATAATCAAATAGTAAAAGTAATGCCTCCAACAGGTTAGCCCTGAAAGGTTGCCACGTGTCCAAATCAGTGTAGTCAAGGGCGCTCGCCTTGAGCGCCTAAGTACCCAGGAGAGGCAATAAAGAGGCTAAGAGACAATATAAATATGTAAGGGGTAAAAACAATTTATTTAAATGATCATGATTCATACCTTGGCCACTTTTGATGAATCAATGGGATTATTCCCCATCCCAATCCAGATTAGCACAGCAAATGTCATCATTAATACAAATACTAGAACCGTAACCTGGTGGCAGCGTACAGAGTTAACAAATTTGACGACGTTGACAATATGTGACTACATGACTATTACAGTAGGAAAGCAACCTAAGTGCATGAGAACTATGAGAAGAAACAGAACAGGAAAATTTTATCATTGCCATACCAAAATCACAATTTTTTGACGGCTTCCTACGTGAATTAATCGGAAAGGAAAACACAGTCTGTGACCATCTGCATTCGGTGAACTGGGTATATTTAACGACCTTTCCAACAAAGCTTCCAGAAAACCGTGTTCTTCATCCTCTTCATCTTCATCATCAGCCTGATGGCAAAGGTCAACCCTATAAAAAACACCACAGAGAATCATAGGGTATATTGCTTATGGGAAGAAAATACTACTATTTAATCTGAAAGCAATCTGAAAGCAAATTACTGCAACTCAAGATTTAAAAATAATTAATAAAATAACACTCGCAATAGATTTTAGTATGATCCATGAAAGCAATGAACTTCAGCACCTCAAACATCAAATGATTCAGACATGATTATATGTCATGTAGTCACCAGTAACCAGATCCAACTTTGATCTAGAACCAAGTCCAACTTCTGAGTAACAGAACATCTAGATCACTAACATTATGTGTTAATGAACCTTTAATCAAATTGGAATTACAAATTGAAGACATGCAGCACATATGAACTTAATTAAAATATCTGACCTATATGCACATCCAACAATCAATTATGGAAGAAGGGCCTGTATAACTCTCAAACAAATGTCAGCAACATAAAAAGTACAAGGAACACCACTTTATTGCGAAATATATATGCAATTGGAAAACAGCAACTGTTCCATTTTCAGCAAAAAACTGAGTCAGATACAGAGAAGTAACGAAATAGCTTTACAACAAATTCTCTCTGCAAAGAATATCATAGTCCCATTCAACCCTATCGCGGGCTTAATAAACAGACCTTTAAGAACATTTAAATGAAGATATAAAGTGTTGCAAGTTACACATCTTTTTGAGATCCGATATGAAAAAAAAAATGCATGGCAAGCCCATCCAAATTCAAAACATAATAATCAGTATGCATTCGCCCATGTATCAACAATACAAAGAAAATGTTATAGATTCCACTCCCGGAATAGACATCTCATATATATGATTCAATTATTTTAACAACAAAGTAAATAACATACCAGAATGACAAAAGTAGAAGAAATGCTGCGAAAAACAGAATTCTGGGGAAGGCTGCAATGCACAATTTTGCAAAATTAATTTTTTTTCACTAAGCTATAAATATGGGCAACTAATTACTATCTGAAACAAGTGGCATACCCATGAGGATAAAACCACAAGAATACGACCAGCATAGCCACTCCTTGCAGGTAGCAACAAGAGTTAACACAAAATATATGAAGTAACCTGCCAGGGCAGAAATAAATTCATTAATTCAGCTGAAACAGAGATGCAGTAAGATAATTAGAGGCTGTTACATAATAATGTCAAAAATTACATGATTATTTAGGTGTAGTTATCATAAACAATTTGGAGTATCAAATAATTCACAAAATTGCGAAAATATCAATGAAAATACTATAACATTGGTGGAACCGGAAAAGAAATCTATAGATACATGTGGTGAGTGCTAGGAAGCATGGATAATCCAAAACCCCCTCTATATCAGTATCATATCCATATCAGATACGGATACGGCTCGGATACACCCGGATAAGTATCAAATACAGGGGATGCACCAAGGTACAATTTTGGAGTCAAATTTTAATTTTCTTCCCATTAGCGGAGGAAGAAATGTAACTATAAATTTTCTTGGGTAAAAGAAAAAAAATAAATCGTAATGTTTTTGAATCTTAGACATGCGGGTGATTGCTGTCAGTTTGTAAGTTTTGGAAGTAGCTGACTTGGTAAACATGGAGGCACACTTTCTTTTTTAATGACAAAATAATAAATATAATGGATCACTTTGATAGTTAGCTTGTAATCTTGATAGCATATTTTTATCTATAAATGTGCTCTTTATTGTGTTACCCATATATATGTTTTGAAGTCTTGGATGTTGTTATTTTTATATTAGGCCAAAAACTAATATATATATATATAGTTATAGTTATAGTTATTTATTAAAGTATCCCCGCCATATCCTATCTTAATTTTTTAAAAAATTGCCATATCGTTGTACCCTGTATCTATATCCATACTTCCTAGGGTGAGTGTAAAACAAGCATGCCTGCAGGAGTTCAGTTTCTTAGTGACAAGCCAATATCATCTACATATTTCTTCTCTCTAATTAATAATATATAAGCTGTACATGAATGTAAAATAGATAATATAGCACGTTCATTAAACAAAATGCACGTCATACTAACAAGAATAATATGGAAAAATCCCATACAAAGTAACATGCCGAGTACAGGTTACACTTCACAATCTTAATAAACTACAAGATCATAATTAAAATGTAACATTATTTCTATTTATAAATGTCAACATCGAATTTCAAAGTAGATTTTATATGAGAAAAGGAAGTTACCTGTAATCAAAGTTAAGTTGAGAATCCTGATACAAATGACAGACAAAATGATCTGGTTTTCAGATAACATAGTTTGTTAGCAACTAAATTTTAATTTTGGCAATAGTATCCTCATAAAAGAATTTTGGGAATTATAATCTTGTTTTATTATTATTATTATTATTATTTTGTTGGAAAGCTGATAATGTGAACCTCGCAAAAGTTGTTATAAAATAAAAATCCCTCTAAAGAGGACCTTCTATTCTTCACCCGTTTCCCCATTTTACACAGTTATCTTCTTTCTTTATTTTGATTACTTGTTTAATGCATTTCACAACTTTCCTACAACCCATAACTTATCAAGAATTATAGGTTATGCATGCAAAAGCAATCATACAATTGACCAAAAATTACATACACTTACCAAATAATAGAAATAACCAAGACAAAGAGAACAACTATAAGATGGCCAGAGGCCCATCTTTAGCATCAGAACCAGAGGCAATCATACACTTATCAGCACTTAGCCCAGGACAAAGAAAATATTATTGCATCGGAAAGGACCACCATAAAATGCTTGAGAAATCAATCTAGGTATGTATAGCAGAAAGGACAATATCATATTGTAAATTATGATTTAAGTTTCTTACCTATACAGGAACAGCCAATCAATACATGAAACACCTGCAATTTGACATTCATTTGTATCAAGACCATGCTAATGCATTTAAAAAGGTAATCAAGGTACTAGCTTGATTCGAAAAATAAAAGCAAAAGACAGAAAAAAGGGAAAATATTTCACAATTGTCCATGAATATCATAATTCAGTCAGCTCAATAGACCTATATGCCTACGGTGCATGCACCTTGCCACACATTGGCTCCCACCCCATGTCTTTTTGCCCGTTGAATAATAAAAATTAAGACTGGTAGGACCTGTTTATACTTTCCTTTTTAATTGTTCACTTATCAATTCTCATTTCGTACTTGAAATGTCTATGCATTGTGAAAGTAGCATTGTTAAAGTAAATATAAAATGGAGGATGGAAAATTTTGAAATGTTTTCTAATCCCGACCCATCTACCAAAAGAATTTTCACATTCAACCATCAAAATCATGCATATATTTCATAAAAGCAAGAGAGAACTCCATTCAAGATGTCACTTGCTCCAATATCATATTGACACAACCAAAACTAGATGATTTGAAAGGGCTGGCAGTGTTGGACAATCCATACTTACGAACTCTGCACCAGACATGGTTATATCACACTTTCATCATAAGGTATAACAAAATTTACAAGATCGAATGATATAATTGTCCAACATAAAGTCTTGTACCTATACTTGACACATACAAAAAAATTATTTATTTAAGATAAGTGTGTGTAGCACAAAGAGAAGTATTTTTAATGAGATATGGTAGACAAAGTGTCGAACCGCAAACGGTAGCAATATACTTATGCATAAGTGAAACTTTTAGAATGGTTGCTAACTTGGGTTATTGGCCCAAGGTGTTTTAATCATTTCCTATGACCCACAATTTTTGAAAATTGATGCATTTTATAGCCTTAAGGTAATCTCAACCCACACAATTCTCTAAATCCCAAATGAGTCACCCAAATTCCTTCCAGTAAAGACTATCTCAAGGATTCTGCTTCTTCTTAGGTGGTCAGACAACTTCACCTTAGATCAAGGAAAATGTCCCCAATTCAACCTGCTGGTCTGACATAACTGGATTAATTCAGCTAGCCTTTAAATTAGTTTAAATTCATACAAAAAATCGCATTGAATCCAGTTAAGGAATAGTGGGTGATGTAGCACTTACTTTTTGCCGAGTCCAACCAAGTTGTGAATTCCTTGAGTGAATCCTTATTAGCTGGCAAACAAAGAGGCAACAATCAATGGCCATCACGCGTACGCATGCAGAAATAACATGTTTAATGAAATGAATGTTTTAAATATTCTCATGTAGTATTTCTTACCATAGAGTTCTGATATATGCAGCCACCAAGTCGTACACATTCAAGAATATTAATTTACTAATTTAATACGCATAGAGACAAATCAAAACCATTAAGACACAAAGGTAGTTTGCAGTGCAAATCAATAAAGTGCTCAAAACTGTAAAGAACCCAATTTGTAGGACATCTAACTAGTTTCATGCCTAAATGGTCATGTAAAACTGCAAACTTCAAACATGCCAGGAAATCACAATGATCACATCTAACCTATTATTTAATGGTTGAGGTCNCCAGGAAATCACAATGATCACATCTAACCTATTATTTAATGGTTGAGGTCTCAGTGGACACAAATAGGGTTGCAAGAAAGTGGAGCTAAGCCAAGCCGAGCATCCAAATGATCATGATCAACTCAATTAAACTGAGTAGAAGCTCAGCTCAAGTTCAGTTCAAGCTTTGTAAATTGTGTTCAAGCTCGGCTTGTGATATAAACAACTTGTGGTCAGCTCAGCAAGACACAATAAATCATCATACAGAGTGTAGCTATAAACTATCCTTTCCCAATTTCAAATGTAGCAGCTGCGTTTTAACATGACATACTGAAATCAACACATTGCTTTTCAGTGAAAAGAAACTGTGACTACAAAATGCCTTGATAATGAGTACTCATGTAATGACATATGAGTTTCAAATTAACAAAAATGCTAGTAACTTTCTTAATCTACAAGCTATAAGATAACTTAATTGGCCATATGCATTTTTCAACAAACCTACGGGGCCAAAGTACTACTGAGGATAGGCAATCATAAACCTTAATAGTTTCAAGTTTTTGTTGGGTTTAATAGTAATGGATGTTGTAATCACAATTCATAACCTTAAATAATTTTTTCCAACAAATCTTTCAAGGTTTCTAGAGTAAACTCCAAAATGCAGTGCCTCTTATGACTAGTGTTTGCCATATATTGACTGAATAATAAATACAGAAATTCTCCTTAAACTAATTAATTACTTGAAATTCTATTCTCTGCTTTCAGTGTGTTAGCATAGTTAGACAATTTACACTAAAATTAGTAATGTAATTAAGTAAAACTCTCATAAATTAAGTCCGATAATGCTCAATATTGTTCTATCCATAAGCATTTTACTAATGTCGATAAAGGATATACTCCCTCTGTTCCAAAAAGAGTATCACCGTTGACAAATCAT
>VEXP01000143.1:0-10055 GCA_008921755.1 Aristotelia chilensis
AATAGAAAATTATTTAAGCCTCGTTTGGTAAACCATCAGCTTTTGCTTTTTTGCTTTTTTTTAAAAGTGTTGTAAAAGCATAAAGTAAAAGTAAAAAGCATAAGCTGAGATTTCCCACGCACAGGCACAACATAAGTGTGATATGTGTGTTTAACCTGATTTTTTTTTAACTACAGAATTAGGGATGCAATTAGTATCGAAACCCTAGCTCAAAATACTAGCGTCAAAAAGGTTCCTCTACAGGAGATACCAATCAACACTCCATCCCCGTTTTCCGTGAATGGGTTCAAATCAACCAATGGTGAATGTAGCATAAACAGAATTTCATGTACATTTGAGAATGAATGTTTATTGGATTCTTTTCAAACTCCAATGAAACAACCAGAATGCTCTAGTTTAAGTGATTATTTCTCGACGCCTAGCCTTCTAGATGATGATTTCGATGAATCCTTTTTGGAAGAAATTGATGCTATATGTGAGCAGAAGTCTTCAGTAAAACCAGATATGAAAACTCAATATAATGATAATGGTAGTAGTGATTTTAACACCAGTTTAGAGTCTGTCGGCGCCAATGAGAATATAAGAATCAAAGATGAAGTGGACATCGGGGATGATTTAGAGTCCAAGGTGGAGGGCATAGATACTTCTCAAACTATACTGAGTAAAAGCATGCCTGCTGAGTATTCGAAATACTTGCAGTCTTTGAATGANTGCCAATGAGAATATAAGAATCAAAGATGAAGTGGACATCGGGGATGATTTAGAGTCCAAGGTGGAGGGCATAGATACTTCTCAAACTACACTGAGTAAAAGCATGCCTGCTGAGTATTTGAAATACTTGCAGTCTTTGAATGATAGGCAACGAGAAGCAGCTTGTAGTGATATTTCGATCCCTTTAATGATCGTTGCTGGTCCAGGAAGTGGAAAGGTCTCTCTCTCTCACACAGGCATATACAAATGCTATTCTTGTATTTTTCGTCTATAAATTTCATTTTTTTTTACCTCCCATGTTTGAGTTAATTTATCCTATTGATGTCAGACTTCCACAATGGTTGGGCGTGTTCTCATGCTGCTTAACGAGGTATTGCCATTTTTTGGCTTTAAATGATGTGTTTGTTACCTATCTGTTTGATTTACTTTGTTTTGGTTTTTGTATCATTTTCTCATTCTCTTTATTTGAAGAAAGATTTCCTCAGTATTCTCTCCCGTAATTCGTTAGATATCTCGTTTCTTATCTGGTACACTGGTTTCTAGATTTTAGATGGTCTTTCCATCTATTTAATTATTACTTTCTGTCTACGTTTTGATTTTTCTTTCTTATCCTCTAAAACATGGTCAGGGAATCAGTTCATCAAACATTGTGGCGATGACTTTCACCACAGCTGCAGCTTCTGAGATGAGAGATCGTATTGGAGCAGTGGCTGGGAAGACAACAGCTAAAGAACTTACAGTCAGCACATTCCATTCATTTTCTTTGCTACTTTGCCGCTCACATGCAGAGAAGTATGCACATTCTAAGATTGTATGAATTTTCTCACTTATGAAAGGATTACATGTTTGCTTCTGGGTATTCTTTCCCTCTAAAAATAAGTGATTTATCATGAAACTGCAAATATACGATCCTTACAACAATATGCACTTTTCACCAACTTCAGTTAAATACTTGGTCTAAACCACTTCAGCATCCATCAAATTTTGTCTAGTGCAATAATTAACATCTTGGCTTGTCATGCACAAAGTGTGTAGGTCCAAGTTGGCTCATATTATAGGATTCTTTTAACTATAGGAGTACTAATAAGTTGGTTCATGTTGTAGGTTAGGGCGTACAGCAGAATTCTTAATATATGGGCATGGGCAACAGAGGAGAGCAATCATTGAGGCTGTTCGATTACTAGAAAACGAAAAAGATAGTAGACAGAATCATGATGCTTGCAAACCGGGTGAAGATTCCAATGGTATAACCTCTCCACAATATTTCAAGGATAAGTCGAAGAAATGGCAGAAATTCGTTACTCAGGTTAGTGATTTGTCAAGTACGTGTTGCTATATGTTCTGGCTTTCAAATCTTTTGGATTTGTTTGAAATGCAAAGAATATGTTTGATATTGATTCTATCAAAAGAAAAGAAGAACTTGTTCGATATTTTTAAATTGATTTTTATTTTTCTCTTTTCGGTGTTTTGTCATTTTACAAATCGTTTGCTCAAATTCAATGTAATTTAAGGCTTGATATATTTTTATCTCACATATAACTAGCTGGCTAATGAATTTGTCCTTGTTATTGCTGGTTATTATCTCCACCTTAAATGAAATATGAGTTTTTTCTTTAATAAGAAAAACAAAGGCAAGTTATTTGCAATATGATCAGTTGTGAGCAATGCATATAAATATGTAAATATATCTATTCTGTGATACTGTGAAGGTGGAATAGTTTTATCGAAAAAAAGAAAAAAAGAAGGTGGAATATTGATTTGTTCCTGGCCCATTTCCCGAATATAGGATCTTGATGGCCAATGCATTAACAACATGTATAACTGCAAATCTCTTCCAACGCAGATACAAATATAACTTAGAAAGAGGGCTCTTTGTGTATGTGGAATGTTTTGCATCTATCTAGCCCTTCTGGCAGCGATAATTAACTAAACTTGTTTCTACTTTCTACTATGACCTTGTATGGCTATAAAGAATGATAGCCATATTTGTCCATGTGAATGACTATCACAAAAAGGATAATGGTGTTTACAGGACTGAACAATTGACCTGAGAAGTGGTTAGAAGGTTAGCCACTAAAATGAATGTAATTGGAGACACATCAACAATTTCTTGATGCTTGTGTGTGATCACAGGATGAGAAAGTAAAGATGGATCAACTGAGGTTAGGGATAGAGTCAGGACAAGATATACTATGGCTGTTCCTGTGCTCGATGCAGTCATATCCAATGGTAGAGATGCTAAGTATATCTTAGGAGCAACATTCTTTTGGTGTCAACTGAGTAAGGATGGAATCCGAATGCTAGAGAATATATGTACAAACATAAAATTTATCTTAACTAGCAGAACTGTTAGATAAAAAATGGAGCAAGAGTTTGATTGGGGTTTGAAGTAATATTTTACAGATTACAATTTAATGTATATAGGAAGATAGGTTTGCTGCCATTTCTGGCAAATATGCATCATTTGACAATGATCAGAATCATGTATGGTATTCTTTTCTTCTACTACAATTTTTTTATTGCCTGCCTTTACCCAAAAAAAGAAAAAAATTAAAGAAGAAGAAGCTCCTACAAGTGTCTTGTTTCTCTTGTTGCGCACATCTTTTTTCAAATGGCATTATTTCATTGATGTACTCCACTACAGGCTAAAGCTTCTGGAAAGACTCCTGCAGATTGTCGTAGAATGGGTGATGAGATAGGAGTAAGCTGATAAATTTCTGTTTCAAGTATTTTTGGTACTTTGCTTATGTTCTGGTGATTCTTAGAGCTGGATCTGAATCAGGCAGCCATTCTTGGAAACTACAATGACATATTAAGATCTTGTAATGCTCTGGACTACCATGATCTAATCAGTTGTTCTGTAAAGCTGCTCACTGATTTCCCTGAAGGTTCATATCAGCTGAGTATTTTAATTAATTCATGTGGCTTCACATGTTACTCATGTTAACATTTTTTGCCCCATCAATTTTTAGTATTCAAGGAGTGCCAGGATTCATGGAGAGCCATTGTCATAGATGAGTTTCAGGACACAAGTGCCATGCAATACAGTCTTCTGCAGATTCTTGCATCTCATAACCGCCTAACTATTGTTGGTGATGATGATCAGGTGTACTTTTTATCTTCTATAATCTTCAAAATAGGAAAGTCAGAGATGTTACTTTTTAATACATTTTGATGCTCTCAATTAATACTGATAAAATCTTTTATATAATCGTTCTTAGTCAAGTGTGTCTCTTTCTGTAGTCCATCTTCAGTTTCAATGGAGCTAACATTTCTGGATTTAATTCATTTCGTAAAGATTTTCCAAATTACAAAGAGGTTTGGCCTGTCCTTCCTTCGAATACAGTATAATTGAAGACTTGTATAACTTTACTGTAATGGACGTTCTCTACATTTGTTTATAATGTCATGGTTGGTATAGAATCCTTAATTTTATATATACCGTTATAATTCAGATTAGACTTAACAAAAACTATCGGTCGACACGCCATATTGTTGAGGCTGCATCTTCTCTTATACAAAATAATACCAAGCGATGCCAGTTAAAGAATGTTCACACTGATAATTCTTCTGGATCTAAGGTATTTTGATAATTTCTTGTGCTTCTTATTAGGAAAGTAAGATTTTTATCTATTTTTTCTGCTCTTTCCAGTTGGTTGCTTAAGTTTTGTGTGGTTTTGGTCCATGATACACAGATAATTATCAAGGAATGTCAAAACGAGGATGCACAGTGTGCATTTGTCGTTGACAAGATCTTGGAAACTGCATCTAACGGTTCAGTTGATAAGTTTTCTTATGGCAATATTGCCATTCTTTACCGGAGGCAGGTCAAGCTTACTTCCCATTGTATTTATATGTATGAAACAAACTATGTTAATTATCTGCTGACTAATGGTGTCTTCATGTTTTATACTACAGGTATCAGGGAAAGTTTTCCAATTAGCCTTCCGTGATAGGAAGATACCATTTAACATTCATGGTGTGGCTTTCTATAGGAAAAAGGTTGCTAATATTCTTCAAGATTAAAACATCTATCTTCTCCAATATCCATGCTGATCAATTGTGAATGTTTTGCATATAAAAATTCTTATTTGAACTTAATCTCTGTTAGTAAGCACTATATATATATATATGTATGTATGTATGTATTTGTATATATGAATTTCATGATAACCTCTGAATGTTGATGAGCAATCTCTGTTCTGCTGAAATATCTAATCGTATAAAAGTGAAACTGAGTGCCATGGTTTCTTGCTTTCTAACTTTTTATGCCGGTGCAAGTTCATAGTGGGACCTAGCTCTTAGCCTTCAAATTTTGTCAGATCTTTTTTATTTTTAAATGCTGCTGATTATTCTGTCTCATTATTTCCATTTGTCAGCTAATGAAACTGTTGTGCTCTTGCACACTTATTTTTGTCTGATTAGTGGATAGCTGATTCAGTTTTTCTGATAATTGTTTCAATATGCATGCTAAAAGCTTCTTCCTTGCTAGGTAGTTAGAGCCATTATTTCCATGCTTAGAACATCATTGTCTGGTTGTGATGATGACCCATATCGTCGAGTATTCAAGGCTTTGCTTCCTTCTGAGAAAGAAGAAAAGAAGAGGGTAAATGTTGAATATTTCTCTAGCTCTTGTGCTTATGTGCACATGTGCATTCAAAGATATATTCACTTTTTATGAGGCTTTTTAATTTAAGTTTCTCTCTCTCTTCTCCTCTTCTCTTTTTGCAGGTAATTTACCATATTGACAAAATTTCAACTATTAGAAAATGCAGCTTTATATCAGCTGCCTACGACATCTTCAGTGCAAAGATTTCCGGTACCTTCAAGAGGTTTTTTTTAACAAATTCTCCTAGACATTCTTATGTGGAATAGATTTCTTTCAATATATTTAAGTGTCAAAAAATTGTAATTGGACCATGCAGTGCTTATTTTGGGTAATAATGCTGGAATGATGATATTTATATGTCAAGTAATTTACATTTTTTTATTGGTAACTGTTGTTGCAGTACTAACAATTATTCCTGCTTGATTATATGGCATTTTATACTTAATGATCATAGTATCATTGCTAATAACATAATTATAGTGAAAGGTATTGCAAGTTGGGCATGCAAATGTATTCTCTCTCTCTCTCACACACACACACACAATTTTCTGTTAGTGTTGATTGACTGATGTTGGATGTAAAATCTCTTCATATTTACTTATGTCTGATTCCCGTAATTTGATCATAGGAGTCAACTTACCCAGGGACGCAAGTTGTTGTTAACACTAGAGATGATTTCAAAACTTGTTCACAGGGTAATATCATTTTAACTTTATTGAAATTCAACCGTGATGTTTTCTATTGGTAATTTAGTAAGTAATATTAGTTATTATGGATCTCTAATTCTCTTTTATTCAAGAACTTTTCATTATATTGTGAAAACATATGAAAATGAACTGCATTCATCGCTGATTTGTGATCTGACTTTGGTTTGATTACTTTAAAACTGGAATTTGTCTTATTTTAATGTAACTTCAGCCTTATGAAAGGTACTTTCATTTCATTGAGCTGTTGGTATCAATGTATGCTATATCCATGTATATCTGTCAATATAATGCTCACTTTTTGAAAAAAGTTTGTCAATATAAGAGGGATAACGTGGCCATTAGGCATTAACCATTTACTTTCGCTCGAGCTGAGCCAATTTGCTTCACCAAATTTAAGTTCATCTTTATCCATCAATGCTTACAGGAACAATCTATTTCAGCTGTCATAATCTCTGTGGCAAATATGGTACCTCAGGTTTGTCCTCCTTCCAACCAGTTCTTAAGTAGGAGACTCTTGTAGTCATGTGTTATCAACATGCTCTTTATGCGAACTATTTCCTGATTGGTCTTTTTGGCGAATCCAATGAAATTACTTTCCATCATTCTCTTCTTTTAATCAAATAGAAGTGTTCTGCTGAACAAAGGTCTTCTGAAGTAATAATGTCAATTTCCAATTAAAATATTCCATTATTGTTGTTGTGCGTTAATATATAATTATGTGGTCATGTGACTTCAACTATTAGAAATACCTTCTTGAGCAACGGGCAGTTGCTGATGTTGATGGGAGGAAATTGCTGAACGAAGACAACGACCTCAGATCTGTAAGTTCTTGTGCTAATGTAGTACCTGAAGTCATCAGCATATTAGTTTGTTACCCATATATCATCCATAGCTATTGCTGGGAAGAACATTATCCTTTTCCCTTCATTTGGAAACATGTAAATCTTACTTTTTCTTCTTATTCTCTTTTTTTTTTCCTCTTTTCTTTCATTTTGCTTGGTGATTGATACATTCTAGGCATACTGCTACTCAATAGACGATATGTTGTCGACTTGTCGTTTGGTTAAACAATGTCTGAAGCTAGTGGATATGGTTGTTCTTCTTGTATCACCTGCAATAGCTTGGATTTTACCTTTTTCTATTCATGCAGTAATTTTAATACATGTCTGCGCATAAAGTTTTTTTAAAATTTTCGAACTTCAAGTACTTGGTACACGCATACATTTCTAAATGCATAGGTGCACTTCAAACACATCCATGATCCATACACGTGTATTTTGGGGGTAACCCCAGCTTTTGTCCATGGTTAGGTCCCATTACCTTAAGTTTATCTTCACCTAAAACTTGGTGTATCCATATCACGTTGACATGAAATTCGGCATGTGATTGAAAGTTGAAACATGATTAAACCACCCTTCAGGTTCTTCAGTACCTGCTGGATGATGTCTCTGAGTTTTTATCAACAAAATTTGCTGCAAAAGAGGCAGAGAAAGATATTATAGAAAAAGAGAATGGCTGTGTTAACGTACTCAAAGCTTTTATTGACCATATATCTGAAAGGGAGAGAGAAAATTTCCGTTCCCGAAGACATGACAATGAAAATTCTGTCACCTTGACTACTATCCATCAGGTTTTTTCCTTTCACTCATACAACCCTGTTTTCTTATTGGTAAACTTGGCTGAAATCTATTATCATCTTCCTCTGTTTCCCTATGCAGTCAAAAGGCTTAGAGTGGGACATTGTTTTCATAGTCAAGGTACTTCCCTGCATTTTCTTACTAACTTTGCTTGAGCTACTCATTTGAAGAACAGACTACAATTATTCTTTTTACTGCAACATCACTCTATAAAGCTTTTGATAGGCAGGCTACTGTTAGTCTAACCATATTGTACTGCAAAATTATGCATAAGTTCGACTTCCAAACCATATATGACATCAGAGAGGGTATCCTCTGTAAAAAAAAAGCACTCTCCACATAAGAATATTTTCCTTTCGTCTATTCAGATTTTTATTTTCCATCTTTTCCATGTGTGTGATGAGGAAACCTTCCATGTGAGTCTTCATGTATATTCTTGGAATTAAACCCTGTTTTGCATTGCACAGGGATTATGAATCTGTTCGTGTGTTTGTGGACAATTCCAAGCGGAAAGAGGTTGAGGGACTCTATGTCCTCCTTTCTTTTTTACTTCAGTGGTCAATGTAGAGAACTTAGGATAGGTTTCTAGTCAAAGATTTCAGGTGGTTAGGAACATTAGTTGCAATGTGGTGAATTCTAAATTTTATGTTTCATTTTCTAAGCATAATAATTTATTATATTGGGCTCAGTATATTGAGTGGTAAGAGTATGGTTGTGGCAGCAAAGCCTTGTTAAATGACTACTAACAACAAAGGTATGATAACATAATTAAACTTTTAATAAATAAAAAATAACAAAATTTTTGTAGGGAAGATGGAAGCCAGATGAAGTTTGTAATTATCAGTTGCAACACCTAAATGTCAGTATGTAATGATAAGGCAGGAGCATATATATTCTACTGCAGGCAGCTTTAGCCCGGGCAACTGTGGTTTTTTTTTTTATAAAAAAAAATAGTTTAGTGACAAGTCGGATCAAAGTAGTTGTTTGGTGATAGTTTATCAGACATTATTTAATAAACTTAAAATATTCAAATTTAAATGGTAAACCTGACAAAATAAAGGAACTAGAGAATATGATGTAGCCAGTTCAAAGCTTGTATGCAGTAAAATGTTTGTAAATTATAAACCAAAAAGTGACATATGCATCTTGAAGACTTTTTCCCAGGGTGATGATTGCATGGACATAAATTGTGAAGTTAAGAACATATTCAAGAAATTGCTTTCTCTGAAGGTATAGCAGTGAATAGTTTTTATTGGAGAAACATTAGCAACAATGAGATGAACAGTGGTTATAAAATATTAAGATATAACTTGCAATGATATCTTGCGATTATTATCATTCTTGCCTTATACAAGAAGTATTTTGTTTGATTTGTAGTCATCATGCCATGCACTAATACTTCGATTAATGACACAGGCAAATGATTCTGAGATTCCTTTGTTGCATGAATATAATGGTGTTGCAAAGGAAAATGGGACCTCAATTGAGGTAAGTTTTTTTTTTTTGCATGGAAAATTGTTCATCTGGTAAATTATTTTATTTAATTTGTTTCAATGTGGCACTCAACTAATCTGTTTCATTTGAAAATCTTAGGAGGAACGGCGTCTGCTATATGTGGCAATGACCCGTGCTCGAAAAAAGCTTTTCATTCTGTATGTTATGATGGATTCGAATTGGCAGGTTTGATCTACATAAAACATTTTTCCTTCTTTGTCTATGTATTGTTGTCTATGAGTACCCATTTGAATCTGTTCAGATGCTTCAACCATCACGATTTCTCAAGGAAATTCCAGATCATCTTCGAGAGATTCAGGTGCGCTTTGCTGGTCTTGCTATGAATTATTATGTTGTCGAAGTTACAAATACCCTGTTCTTTTGGCTCAGTGGTTTGGTGTTATTGCACATGCTTGCAGTTTATGATCTTATCTTCTTATAGAGATCTTAACTATATTATCTGCTACTTTAACTATACTGAAATGGATAATTGACTATATGAACAAAAGAATTACAATGGTCAAAATGAATGAACGGTCGAAATTATTAAATGGTGACAAGGAAGAATTTGAATTCNAAAATGAATGAACGGTCGAAATTATTAAATGGTGACAAGGAAGAATTTGAATTCTATCTAATGAACACTTTGGGCTTCAGTCTTAACATGTTTCACATCAAGACCTTTCTACATGAGTCAGCTAGGAAGTTAGGAGGCACTCCACCAATTTCAACATATCTGCAAAATCTGTTGTACTACAAGCAAATGTGCAAAAAATGTGAAACATGCGAAAATTGTTCACAATTTACCAGTTCTAATTGTACTTGTATAGGGACAATGCAATGGGTTGAGATGCTTCATATTTTACTGATGCAGAAGTTTTTGTAACTGGTTAGCTG
>VEXP01000144.1:0-10029 GCA_008921755.1 Aristotelia chilensis
TTACCTTCAAGTTTTCCACCTCTACTGTGAGGGACCCAATCTTTTCAGCATTTTGGACTTCTTTGATAACAGGGTGTGGTTCATTTGCATCGTCATGTTGCTCGACAAGCAAAACACTTGTTTCATCGAATTTGTCCGGCATAACTTGGAGAGAATGCTGCCACTTTGTTATCTCTTGTCCTTTTGCTTCTTCTAAGGCAGCCTATACACAGGATGTTGAACTTCAGTTAGAGGCCAAACATACCAAGTGACATAAATTTCATTATGGATATCATCATCAACCATGCTACTGCTAAGCAAGGTTCATCCTGGCCATGGCCAATACATTGTGTATTTTATGTGTATACTACCCATTTCACAATATGATCTGCGTGTTACACAAGGTGGAGTTCCAAGAAAGCTACCCAAAAAAAAAAAGCAATGTGATAAGAGAAATATTTGATAAATACTAAAAATCAAACAAAACAACCTACGTTAAACAAATCAAGATTCATAGCACTTGCAAATGGCAAACGGATAATGACTACTCTATTAGAAAGTAACTCAATCTCCTCAAACACATCAGCAAATTGGTGTTGCCAAACAAAAGATTTCTACATTCTTCATACAGATCGTTACAAGTTGTAAGTGGGTTTGTCCTTATTGTTGCCTATGTCTCAACCAGATGCTCTCCTTGGTGCTGACAGGCATATAAAGCGCATTCTTAACTGTGGTTTAGGATATATCTTGCAAAAAGCTATATTCTGCTGTAAAATTATCTTTTCATATTTTTTAACTAATAAATCTGAGGTATCCTCAGTTCCACCTTTAAGTAGAAGCCATCAGATCTCCATAACTCAGATTACATCCCAATCCTACAATTCTTTATTAATTTAATGCTCCACTCTTGATTATGACACACAACAAATACATGGAAACCCAGTTTGAGATGGAAGATATTTAGTTTATTTCAATGTCTGTTTGTTTTATGACAACCTAAAATCCTCGGGGTTATATATAAACTTAACAAAAATATAAAACTTAATTGAAATCTCGTCTTACTTTCACCAAAATAATGCTTAGCTGCTCAGACACTACTCTAATGTCAACTTCTTGGTTCATCATGTGATAACCAAGCCTAATGCAGCATCTTTTCTCCCAGATGTGCATGTTCACTGCCTCTTATGTAACTGTTATAAATCATCTCTTATCTTCAATTCATAGTAACTAGTGCATCGCTTTAGCCTCAAAAACAATATAGCATTAATTTGGGCCTCTAATGTTCACAGTCATTACTCTCTAATTTGATTGTCAGACCAAAGCCAACTTTTCTTTTATTTATAACCAAGTAACTGACCCTACCAAGACCATAGCCAACTTCATTGTTTGATTATGGTGCTGTTTGGTTGTCATGAACTGTATATTCCACACCAAACCCTCCAATTTGATTATTAAAGCGCTATTCACATTGCCAACATTGTGGTTTCAAAGCATGCAAAGACTGAGCATCACTTAGCTAATCAGCATTATCCTCGTGTTACATATACGCCTAATTGATGCATGGATCTCATCACTGTAAGTTTAGAAGGTTTACCAAGGAGTTTACTGAGCCTACCATCTTTAGTTTCCTATGCTCTCTCTTGGAAACCATACCCCTCCATCTGCATTGTGACAAAACTGATGCTTTTCTGAGCCTCCTATGGTATGAAAAAGCTCTATAGCAGCGCCAATTCGCCTGCAAGTATTGCTTTCAAGTAATTATCATTCATGGAAAATATGATAAACAACAAAGTATATCATTTAATGATCAGATATGGAATAACCTGAATAATAACTGCTGCCTTGGTTTGCTCTCTATATCTGAATTCATTACGAGCAGCCATTGCCCGCATCCCTATCTGCAAGATAACTGCAGAGGCCTTGACATTAGTGTAGGTCTTTCTGGCCAATTGTCTACGCAAATTCTTCTGAATTTTAACAGCAGATGCCTCCCTTTTCATGTCCTTATATAATGTACGAGCCAGTTTTCCTAGAAATCATAACAACAAGATTAATATGAGAATATAAATATAAGAATGAACAGCTGATTGAAACATGAAAAAAAAAGGACAATTTGTAACCAAATCTTCCAACAATATGCATATGATGAGAAATACCAGGTATATGCCAAGATACATGGTAGTATTTTTTAAGAAACAGGCATCATATTTTCCAAAGGACTCACCTCTCCAAACAGATTGTACATGAATAGAAGCCTTCCGCATGCCCATATAATGTTTACGACTAATATGAGTTCTAATTTTCCTTTGAATAACCTTTGCTGAGTCACCAAGTAGACTAGCTTTCTGTGCATCTAACTCTGCCATCTGACCAGCTCTTAGGAAAACCTTTGTTTCCCCAATCTACAAGACCATATAAGGCTCATAGAACATAGAAGAACATCATGAAATGCATTATTACATGATCAGTCAGAGTCACAAACGTTTTAAACATCAATAATAGATTAAGAATTTACTTTAAGTATGATAACCATAGGTGTTCAACCAATATCTAGTTGAGGCCATCAACAGATAACAATAAGCTGTATTACAATGCAAATTAAAAAAAAAAGGTTCTGGTATTACCTGGTACCCTTTAAGCCCCATCTTTTCCAGAATCCATTTACATGCAACCTTTTCATCATAGCTGCTCATGAATGCAATAATTTCAACATGAGAATTTAACCATGTGATATCACAAAATCCCAGCAGGAACTTGAAGTTCACCAAGCACATATGTAGCATTTCTTATTGTTTGTTTTAAGTTTGGAACATAAAGTAATACTCACCTCCCTTCCAAGATCTCTGGTGCAAGCATACCAAATCGATTTAGGAAATTAAAAAAGGTCCTGTTAGTAGGGTATCCAGCACATTTGATTCTGATTGCTTCTAGAACACCCTACACAAATAACAATGAGCCTGAAATGTACAAAAACTAAATAATAATGGATGATAGTGCAACACAATGCCAAATTGTACTTACACCAGAACGTAGCTGTTGCAAGACATTGTTATTCTCAAATACGGCAGGTTTTAACACATTGTTTGGCTTCACACATCTTATGTAGTGGGGTTCTGTAGAATTTAGTGTGTCCATCAATTGCTGTAGTTGTAGCTGCACCAATTAAGTAATACATCAAATTTCACCTTTTCGGAGTAACATGGGCATTGAATTGTTGATGACATATGGTATGGCTCCATAAATAAATTAGCTTCCAATGAATGTAATTTACTGACATAAATTCACCAAAATTGTAAAAAATAATGATGACAAAGAAGATACCTTAAAACGAGAACCAATGGACGAGAACTTGGAAGATTTGATGGTCTCCTCATAAAGTGGAGGGAAAAGGTCTGCTACAAAAGAACATTGGGAAGCACTCAACAAATCCTGATGTTCAGAAACAACATAGTCTTTGTTTTTGTCTAAAAATTGCTCAGACTGATATTGAACCTGAAAAGAAGTGCATGGAATAATAATACTTAATTTTAATGGCAACTCACATTTCAAACAACAGAACATACAGAAAATACAGGAACCATAACTCACCTCTCCTGCATAATGAACAATGGTAAACTCTGAGCGAGCCAATTTTGGCTTGATGAAGCGTTTGTGATCTTTAAATATCTGATAAAGCTTTTGTGAAAATGTTTCATAAGTTGACTTCGGAAACATGCTGTAAACCAAAAATATTCACCAAATAAGCAGGTCAAAAGAAAAATAATAGAGCTTTAGAACAAAGAGCATATACATCGCCCTTCAACTTGATATTGTCAGAGACAATACAAATGCACCAAGATGAATTTCCTTCAACACAACAGCAAGATCAAATTAGTGTTATCATACCATGCTTCATCTAGCAGAGCAATGATCCCACCTGGTTTCTGCAAAAGCATTATGAATTAGAGATCTGTGGATGAAAGCTAATTCAGCATATCAATGTGCTAACAGTAAAAATGGTTGAATAAACAACAGTCACACAAGAAGATAAGACCAGTATGCAAGGATCCTCCCATACCAATCAGCCTTATCCAGATATGTATTGACCATTATCATGGCTAGCATTAGGATAATTTTGATTCAAGACTTCAGGGTATCAAATAAGAGAACCTGCTGTCCACTAGAAATTATTATCTACAGGAATAGTCCTACTCCAGGAGTAATTATGCACTGATTGGGACCCTCTATTGCATCAGAAGACACTACAGCCTCTGGATATACTACTTCAGTCCCACCTCTGGATTTACCATCTCATTCCCACCCCCAACTCAAGGAATTGAAAAACTATCAAAATCAAAATTCACTTACTAATTTGCGACTAAGATTACCTCATGTGGTGGTAGGAATTCATATCTTGGGTATAGAACGTCCTACTAGCAGACCAAACAGACCTCCCCATCATAACGAACAAAGTAATGCTAGATCTGGTATATTTTAGACATGTATCTTTTCTTTTTTAATTGAAAGGCGCAACTCAGAGATTTTAATCTGAAATCACTGAAGAATTTTCAGAGAGCACCTCATCTTAATGAGTTAAACTATACCATATGATATACATCTTGAAAATCATTATTCAGAATTTGTTTGGTAGGCTTGCATAAGAATGGAAGCTGATTTTTTTCTTTTTCTTCTTCTTTTTCAGGATGAGGCGATAGTTAAGAAGTTGCAGTGAGCCAACCCCCCCACACCTGCCCCTCCTCTTCTCATCACAATAACAAACCATCATTGAAGGATTTGAAAGAATATATCTGCAACAACCCACCCTGTGCCTCCTACTCTAAAGAAAACCTATGTTTTACAGTCTACCCCTTCCTTACTCCTTGAGTTGTGACTAGCTAGCAAGCATTGTTGGCGAAAGTGTGCAAGTGTTGGTAATTGTAAGCAATGCAAGTTATATCATTAATTATATGACAACTTTTTGTTGGATAATTCTCACTTAAACATCTCTTGTTGGAAAAGAAAGAAAGCAGAAATAATGAGAATCTTTATTCCCATCACATTGCGGAAGATAAGGACTGTCTATTTTCCCCCTTTTTTCTGTTTTTTTGGGGGGAGCAAGTCATTCAAAATGGGAGTCCTCTCATAGGTTCATAAATAAACCTTTCCTCCACTCTTTGGTCTTGGAACAGAAGTAATATGAACCAACCTTGTAGAGAGTCCAAAATAATTGCTCTATACTTTAAAACTAAGATATAAATTCACTAATCATATTAGTAATAAGCTTTCTTCTGTGATTTTAACCCATTTATGTGACAATAGTCAAAATCTAAGATATACAAATAGTCAAATATTATATACTTAAATTCAAAAGGAAAACAGTATTTTTTTGGACAATACGACATTAAATTTTCCGACCAAATAAATGACAAAAGGCCTTACTAACCAAGTGGCTTTCTCCCCATCCTCATTTATGGGATAACACTAAATCCAAAATCAAGTCCACTTGAGGTACTTTCACTTAAGTTGGCAATGATACTGTCCATGTAGCATTCACGCAAGTAGGCATCTGCTTACCTTTAGACTAAGTCTTCAATAGTATTACGAATAAGATTAATAACCAGAACTAAGTAGGAGTAGTCAAGTTCAAAAAATTCCAGTAAGAACTGTTAAATAAAGAAAAAGAATATGACAACCTTCTCAATAAGATCCAGAACATCTTGATTATCAACAAACTCTATGTAGCTCCAATCAATATCATCTTTCATGTACTCATGTTGCTCCATCTTGAACACATGCTGAATGGCATCATCACAATCAGATAATATGATGAGAAACTGAGGTAAATCTAAAGTTGTCAACTATGACTGACCTCATACCTGGTTGAAATGTTGTTGCAGCTTTTCATTTGTAAAATTAATACAGAACTGCTCAAAACTGCACAGAAGAATATATATTAAATCTCATAAGAAAAAAAATGTGTAACCAAAGAAGTGGCTGAATTCAGTATCAGATATTCATTTACAAATAACGATCAATATAGTAGAATCCATGAGGCTTCCAGTTCCTTCAGTGAAGGAGGTTAGGAGTTCAATCCACCCCAAGACAGGTTGGAGTAAAGACAAAAGATTAGGTGTGAGGAAACTAACTGGGTTTACACACACACATGTAAGTATGTATCATGTATGCATATATATATATATATATGCATTTACAGATGCATTTAAGTTATCAAGCATTACCTATTAGTTTTGAAGCTTTCAAAACCATAAATGTCAAGGACTCCAATCAGACGCTTTGAGTGAGGATCTTGGCCAATGGAGATATTGATTCTATCCACCAACCTGGAGTTATGAAATATGATGCACCCTTAGAAAGATTCCTTTCTGTGAAATAAGAAAGTACTCTGGTAGACAACAAGTTACAAAACCCGAAACAATGATCCCGAAGCAAGCATCTTACCAGTCAAACAAATGAGAATATATTGTCTTGGCTAAACCGTCCCTACTAACTGCCGCACCAAGAGGATCAAGACTTCTTTTAATAATTTCTTCAGGGGTGATCATTACACGCTTACACAGTGCATCTTCCAATGCATGAGGATCACACCTGAAATAAGAATAAGATCAACCAATACTGCCACACAACATGAAAACAAATTATCAAACTATGACTGTATCAAGGATGCAGTCAGACATTAGAAGCTCTGCTGTCATTTGAAGATGAAACTTGGATTCCTCATCTTTTACAACTGATGTATCAGTTTCGCCCCCCTTAGCAAAATCAATATTACCAAGATGAAGAATTGCAGCCACAACTCTGAAAATTGCATCCTGTGAGAGAGAGAGAGAGAGACAGAGATTATTCCCAGTTTAACTGTATAAGGAAGTTCAACACATACAGAAAACATATTTGAAGATCCACATAAAGGCTAGACCTGTTCTTTCTCACTTATTCCAACAACATCCATAGCTCTCCTAGTGGCGAGATAATCATGGGCATCATTTACACCAACCAGTTGATAGCAACTGGATTGATTAAGATAGCGAAAAGACTTGGGATTTCCCAATTTATATCTCTCAATCTCCTGATAAGACTTAAAATTTATTAGCAGGAATAATTCCACTAAAATTATAGGAGAACTTAATAAAGGGATAGGTGACTAAAGAATAGAATATCAAGCTAAAATACCTACCTCTTGTGGTGCTGCACAAAGAAGGTAAAAACAGTGATAGTTGCGCTCAGGATCTGAAATTTGGCAAACACGAGATCTCTCTAAAAGATAAGTTCTGATGGCTGCCCCTGATATTCTTCCACGCTTATCAAATTGAATCTCAACAAATTTCCCAAAACGGCTGCACAATATATTCAGGAGAATGTCAGTAGATACAGACTGCCAACAATATCTAAAAATTAAACTATTCCATATTACATGAATAAGCAGGAGATAGTCTTACATTGTCAGACTAATTCCCCTTTAATCAGAAGGTAGAATTTCATAACAAAAAAAGGATAGAGATAATATATAATAGTTCGTTGCTACTTTGGTCTTCAGTAATTATGTTGTATCCTAACTAGCAAGCTTGTAAGACTAAGAGACTGCAAGGTTTAAACCGTAGAGTGTTTATAGACGTAAATCCATTCTTTTAATATTTCTACGCCTTTGAGCCCAAATTACAATAAGTCAGCAAATGGAAGCAAGAATCGTTGTTCGACATATGCCAGTTGGTCAAGCATGAAAAGTTATGGTCCAATGACAATGTTATATGCAAAATGGAGAAAAAAAATAAAAATCAAAGCATGACATTTTCTCACCTGGAATTGTTATTTCTAACAGTTTTTGCATTGCCAAATGCTTCAAGAACTGGATTCGACTGCATCACATCAGTTAGTGCATAAGATTCAGATGTGTCCAAGTTTAAAAATGAAGGAATAACCCATGTATAAATAAAAGGTCCAACCATCTATTGTCTACCATGACATCAATTTCTTATAGAGAGAAAGCAGAGAACGAAGGTTTTAATTCTCATTATTTTGGGATACAAAGAGGGATATATAGGAAAAATCCTATTCTAGATTCAAGTTTTATATGTTGGGAGTTAGATCATCAAGCTTACTTCTAAAACTTTTTGCTCAACAGTTCGTCCTTCAGCAGCAGTATGGCCACCCAGATAAGCCAGGTATTGCATAAGCATTTTGGTGGTTTCAGTCTTACCAGCTCCACTTTCGCCACTGACCAAAATTGAGTTCCTTTTGCCCTCGTTTATCATTGCCCTGATTCAAATTTATGCAATTCAGTGGACTATCTCCGCAATATTTGGAGAAAAGAATAAAAAGAATGTAAAAGGAGTACATGACCACCTATATGCAACATCTGCAATAGCAAAAACATGAGGGCTCAGATCTCCAAATGGTGCTCCCTTGTATCTTTTCATCATGTGAGCATCATACAAATGCTCGAGTCCTTGAAATGGATTGATAGCGATAAGAATGTTTCCAGAATAGGTCTGCCATGATGTCAAAATATTATAACAGTCACCCATAGCTGCAGTTAATCATTTGCTCTCACCAGGGTGAAGATTAACTAATTCAAAACAGAATGTGAGATTAATCTTACATAAATTTCATTGATTTCATATCTAGTCGCGAGATTGTGCAAGAGTGCAGGCTCATTAAGATATGATAGCTTAGTCATGTCATCAACTCCACCAGCAGGAGCTTCCTCATCCCTTGGGTATATGTTTGACAAATTTGCAACCACCTATTCAATGTATTTAGTACAATAAACATAAAAAACGGGTAGATCAGATTGTCAACAAATATGAATTTTATACAATAAGTGGCACAGGAACTCATAATGACACATAAATTCAGCGGGGCATTTAATTTAAGGAAATGAAATTCATTGGTATGATTGGATAGTATGATAGTAAAGTTAAAAAATTTCCTCCTTGATCAGTTCCAAAATGATGACAGGACCTTAATTACAGCAAGCGACCAAAAACAAAAAATACTAACAAGGGTAGGCTAATGACCTCTTATTAAACGTGAACTCTGAAGGGAAATAAATGTTAAAAAAATAAGGAATGCATCAGAAGTGATTCTTCTTCTTCATACATTAACAAGATTAAAAGCCCATTAGATTGAAAGGAAAGTAATGTGACATCATAATAACTTTACTTACCGTCTTCCCATTACTAGTTTGAAACTCAGCTTCCTCTCCATTAATATCAACTACAATTCCATCAATCCAAGTTAATTCTGGATCTCCAACCCAGATATGAGAACCAACAGTAATGTTCACTGGTGTCCCCTGCAGCAGTTAAATTTTATACTATAATAACCACAACAGGAATACAGATTACACAAGATACAAATCTTTAAGCAAACAAAACAGAAATTTCTTATATGCATAGACAAATGCTTGCATTAATGCTCACCTACAAAATATAGATATAAGGATGTCATCAAACCAAAAAAAACTCAGTGGGTAATGCTCTAATTGTCTAGCAATGACCACCCATATAGTGTTCGTCTACAAATATTGTAGACTTACGAACTGTTTCAAATATATATATCAAAACATCTACCATATTTCATAATGGAAACACAGTTGACATGTCTACTCAGTTTAGCTGTTTAGGTAATGAGAGTCTATGTATATATGGGGAGTGCTACGGTCACTCTAACTCACCCCATTAAATGTGCCATGTGGCACAGACGGGACCAACCCGTAAATGTGATCCAATAAGCAATCTCCGGTGGGACCCGTCTGGCTTATGTGGTCCAAATCGGATCATAATACTCCTCATATATATATATATTAATATATATAGTCACCATTGTTACTTGTCATGCAAGAAAATAAGAACATAGACTCAATATAATGAATTAGTTATCCAACTATTGTCATTGGTATTTATATAAGGAAAATAGTTCTCTATGATTNTCACCATTGTTACTTGTCATGCAAGAAAATAAGAACATAGACTCAATATAATGAATTAGTTATCCAACTATTGTCATTGGTATTTATATAAGGAAAATAGTTCTCTATGATTTCAACATTTTGGT
>VEXP01000145.1:0-10028 GCA_008921755.1 Aristotelia chilensis
CCACCACCACCACCACTCTCCACGTCTCCTACGCTCTCTCCCAGCTCTCCCAAGCTCTCTCTCAGCCCCAATTTCTTAACACACTCCTCTCCTTCCACACCCACCTCCTCATCTCCCCTCTCGTCCACGCGCTCTCCTCTTTCGATGATCAACCCATCTCTCGCCAACTCATCGACATAATTACCGCTCTTTGTGCTTCTGCTGATGAATCTGTTTTTTATGAGTTTGTTGCCAGAGTTTCGGAGAGGATTTCGTCCGGGGCTTTGGCGTGGAGCTCAAGGCAGGTTTATATGGTAATGTTGTCATTTTCATTCTTTCTTTTTTTCTTTCTAATTTGTAAAAATTGACTTGTAATGATGTTGTTTATGTGCAGCTTCATTGCTTTGGGGTTCTCTTAAACTGTCACACAAATAATCCTTATGCCTACATCAAAGATAAAGATGCCTTGGTATCTAATCTGGTCGCGGGTCTTCAACTGCCAAGGTAACAAACTAAGTAACCTGACCTGGTTCGATGCATCTATCATAATATAACTTATGACTCTACTGCTTTTATTGAGTCATCAACACACTTATAGCACAACTGAGGTGACAGTTATTGAATAGATCAAACTAGTTAGTGGTCAAATTAGTTAGTGAGCCATTATAATTAGTGATCCACTCAACAACTGCCACTTCAGTTGTGCTACAACTGTGTTGATAACTCAATTGTACTAAATAGCATTTTTGTAAATTAAAAAGGAGGCATCTAAGTATTTTCATAATTCTATTAACACTATCCAATTATAAGAGCAAGATGGGAACAAACTGTAATGATCTTGTAACTGCCACTAACTGGTTTTATTTTATTTATGAATACAGTGAGGAGATCCGAGGGGAGATCCTTTTTGTTCTGTACAAACTATCCATCCTCCAATACGCATCTAAGGATGATGATGGAGCTGATGTTCTTTATTCTTTTTGTCCTAAGCTCTTGCATCTCTCATTGGAGGCCCTCGTAAAGACCCAAGCCGATGATGTCCGCTTAAACTGTGTTGGTTTGTCAATTTCTTTTAGTCATTTCTTTCGTCATTGTTTTTTTCAAATTCATGTGCAGCATCTAACTGGAAAATGCAATCGACATATTAGTTAGATTCCAAGAGTCATTTCTGATTTAGGGTTGTCTTTTGGACTCTTTAGAACAAATATATGTTGGCAAGACAAAATGCTCTACAAATTAGTCATCATTTACTAATCTTAGTTGTATTCATACCATGACTTCCATTGACAGGTAAATGTCCTTTGCAATTTTAACAATCAATATATAACATGCAATGATTTGGGAGCAAGCCTTCAGACAAAGGTCGTCAACAAGCAAGTGATTTAGGAGTTTCATGAAAAGATATACTGTATGACCATCAGTTATCGACTTTCTTTTGTAATATTGAGGGACCAAAAAATTGATGTAGCCTTACCAGTTATCGAAAACTATCCTTACCAGTTTTTGTATTCCAAGCATCAGAGGTATTCCATTGGATAGTATATGGCTATATTTAGTAGTCATCCTGCCACACAATAGGCATGGTCATCCATCTAGATGCACTGCATCATCATCATCATCACTGTCATCTTTTCTCAACTAACAATTTTCAATTTCACTT
Organism: Aristotelia chilensis; assembly: GCA_008921755.1. Classification (NCBI taxonomy): domain Eukaryota; kingdom Viridiplantae; phylum Streptophyta; class Magnoliopsida; order Oxalidales; family Elaeocarpaceae; genus Aristotelia; species Aristotelia chilensis. The sequence goes on from VEXP01000145.1 coordinate 1,640, forward strand.
TCGTAGCACTTCTGACAATCTTGGTTCAAAAAGGGTTTTTCGGAAATGCATATGCAAATGACATAAGCAGCATGAGTTCTGATGAAGCTGATAACTTTATGCAAACAACAGAGGATGGATTAGATGGGCCTCCACTGAATGTCTTGTTTGCTGAAGCCATCAAAGGCCCACTGCTTTCATCAGACACCCAAGTCCAAATCAGTACATTAGACCTAATCTTTCATTACTTGTCATCAGAAGGCACTGCAGACAAACAAATCCAAGTTTTGGTGGAAGAAAACATTGCAGATTATGTATTTGAAATACTAAGATTGTCAGGTGAGTAAACTTACTCTGCATAAGTGAAAGCTATAACTAGAATAGCCATTCAGGTCTTGCCAATGCAGTAGCTGAATGGCTACTCAAGTTTTCTAGACAGCTAATAATGAAACCAAAGATGCTGCTTTCAAGTAATGCCTACCACTGTCAAATGAGATTTGACGGTTCAGTTTCTTGAACACTTTGCAATCTTCTGATCTAGATTTCCACAGTTCCTTTTTTCTCCAGTTTATTTAGATGTGTGTGTAGAAAATTTACTCCTGATTGCATCTTCGCTCAAATTCTCACAATCCTATGACTCATGCATGCAAGACTCTCATAAAATATGTACCTTAGGTCTCTATGTTTCTATTTTGATCTAGAAGTAAAGTTCTCATGCTACAACCTGTAGTTTCAGGCTAATGAATTCTGCTGTTGAACAGAATATAAGGATATGGTGGTCAACTCTTGCCTTCAGGTTCTTAATCTTTTTTCAACAGCTGAGCAAGCCTTCAGACAAAGGCTTGTTGTTGGGTTCGCAACTCTGATTCCAGTACTGTGTTATGTGGCTGAAATTCCTTTTCATCCTGTTCAAAGTCAGACACTGAAGCTCATATGGAGCTGTGTTTCTGATTGCCCTGGGATAGTATCAACTTCTCATATTGAGGAACTAGTTCTTGTTTTGACAAAGATGCTTAAAAGGCATACCGATGGGGTGATGAGCATGCTTCCAGAGACATTCATAACAGCCTGCTCAATCTTTGTAGCTCTTCTAAAATCTCCAACTTTTCATGGGACTTCAAATCTGGTAACATCAGTTCAAGAAGCATCAAAACATGCTGTTTTAGCTTGTCTCACAATCTCAGAGAAAGATCCCAATCAACTTTTGCATTCCTTGTACCTACTTAAAGAGTCATATGCATACAGTCATGAAGAGTTCTCCACAAACAGCTCTGGCAACATGGAACTACGGAATTGTATTGTGGATGTATGTACATCACATTTATTACCGTGGTTTATAACAAACATCAATGAAATGGATGACGAAATTGTACTGGGGGTCTTTGAAACTTTTCATTTTATACTGCTGCAAGATTCTGATATCCAAGCCACAGAATTTGCAAAGATCCTGGTGTCATCTTCATGGTTCAGTTTGTCATTTGGATGTCTGGGATTATTCCCTTCAGAAAAGATGAAGTGGAGAGTATATCTGATGCTCAGTTCACTTGTGGATGTTCTTTTGGGAAATGATACGGGTCAACCCATTAGAGATACCGCTTTGTATCTTCCATCTGATCCTAATGATTTGCTGTTTCTGCTTGGGCAGAAAAGCTCCCATAATTTACAATTGTCTTCTGGTCAGTCAGCAGTTTTGCTGATTTTACATGCCAGCTCTTTGTATGATGACAGGTAATTGATCTCCTGATTCCTCTTTCCATCCTTATTACTGTGTTAGGTTTAACATTTATCACCTATTTCCTCATCTCCTGATTCCTCTTTCCATCCTTATTACTGTGTTAGGTTTAACATTTATCACCTATTTCCTCATGTTCTTGACTTCATCTTTTCCAGGCTTGCAGATGAGAAGTTGGTTTTAGCTTCTCTGGAACAATATATTCTTGTCAACAATAGTGATTTCCTATGTGGGACCGCCAATTCATTGACAATGATGCGACTGTTGAATCTTTATGGTCTGTATAGGGGCCTTGCCAAGATGAGCTACCAAATTCCCTACAGTCCAGAAGCCGAGAGGATCCTTTTCCATATAGTGACTGAAAATGAATGGGATTTGCCTTCTGCAATGATTCACTCGGTATCACTTAAATGGTTGTTTCAACAAGAGAAGATCGGCACGCCATTGTCTTACCAAATCCTGAAATTCTGCAGAAGCAATAGCTCAAACAAGACCGACATCATTGTTCATGGGAAAAATTATCATATTATAAATTTACAAACGATTGCAGAGTTGGTGGCAACAGGAGATAACTATGGGGCGACACTTTTGGTATGCATATTGATACAGCTTGTGGAGGAAAAAGGCCAAGAGCATGACATTATATCAGTAGTAAATCTCATGGCAACAGTCATAAACATATTTCCTGCTGCTTCAGACCAATTATGTTTGCATGGCATAGGCAATGCAATCCAAAGACTTTATTACAATTCAAGCCATTCTTGTTCTCCACAGTTAATCATGGCCATCTCACTTCTGTTGTTTAACATCTTACATTCTGTGCAACCTGAAGCACTTTCTGATGATGAATCTTGGCTTGCAGTGACTAAGAAGGTGACTATCATTTTGTCTCATTTATGTATGCTTTAATTTCCCAGAATTAATTGCACCTTTTACCTCCTGTTGCAGTTGGTGGACTACTTAATCCCAACAGTGGCTGTGTATAGCTGGAGTCGTGAAGGTCTACTAGTGATTGGCATTCTTTCCTTGATTTTGCACCACTCCACAAACAAAGCGCTTGTAGAAGTTTCAAAAACCATAGTGTTTAATACTTCCCTGGTCTCTACAATCAACAATATGATTCGCGCTGCCTGTTCAAAGGGACCTGCTTTGACTGATTATGATGAGGAAACAAGCACTGGAGAAAATCTAATTTTTCTCCTTCTACTATACTACTTCTTTTTAAGAAGGTATGTGACATCCTTCTTATTTAATTGCTCGGAAAGATTTGAACCTGAGATATACCCTAATTCCACTTTACCCTTCTACAACTGAGAGCTAAAGCCCAAAGGGCAAGTGCTCCAAATTTAATACGACTGTATGATTCCAAATTGTGAAAGCTAACTTTCTGTTGCCTTAGTTTATACGTTGTTCTACCAGGGGCTGTGGACTGGCAAAATTTCCTTGATTCATCAAACAGGACGCTGCCACTTTCCATGATCAACATCCACTGTGATGACTTGTGCAGGCTAATGCATTTCGGGTCTCCTGCGGTCAAGCTTGTTGCTTCATACTGCTTGTTGGAGTTACTTACCGGGTTATCAGATCAGAGAAATAGAAAACAAGAGGAGTTAAAATGTTCTGTAGGTTACCTGATGTCTGTAACTGCTGTATTGGAAGGCCTGGTTTTTTACAGTGACATTAGAGTGGCTATAAACTGCGGCCGCTGTCTGTCAATCATATTAGGGTGGGAAAAGCTGGATGTACAAGAGACAAAAATTGTTCCAAAGAACAATTGGTGCAGATTGATTATAGAAGAGATGGCAATGTCTTTAGCAGTTCCATGTTTAGCATCAAAATCTTTCATTAATCATCATAAGCCTGCTGTTCACATAGCTGTCACATTGCTAAAACTTCAGAAGATTCCTGGGTGGATGAGAACTGTGTTTGACGATTCTTGCATATCTGGTATAATTGAGAACCTTGGAGCCAGTAATGTGAGCACCGAGATGGTACTTTTGTTTCGAGAGCTACTGAACTCTGAGTTCTTGAAGGCTGAGCACATTGCTAGTCTAAATCGTGTACTCCAGGTGATTATTATTGACATTATATGAAGAACAATTCATTATTTCTGACCACTTGGTTGCTATGTGATAGTTTTCTCAGTGGTTACAATAATCTATAAATTGTAATATATACAAATAGCGTTCAATTGTTTGACTAGTGGGGGATCTAATTAGTAGGATTCTAACTATCAGATTCCATATTTATGTTCACGCAGGCATGTAGAAAATGTATGTACACCAACAGTTCTCAAGATGACAACAGAGACGAGCATGTAGAGAAGATGGTCGCCACACCTGATGATTTGGCAGAAGCCTGTGAGTATCTCATTCACTTGATGTCATCTGAGTCACCTCTCGATATGGATTCTAGGGAATCGAAAAGTGGGGATAAAAGATTGTTAGAAGAGATAGAAATGTTTTTCAGGATATTAACAGTGGAGGATGATAGCTAAGCAAATCATTTTAATTTGCTTTTGTTTCTATTGATTTATGCTCCTTGCAATGTTGTGGCACTCTTACCTGAGGAACCGGAAGCCCTGCTAGGCGCTTGCTTTTGGGAAACAAAGCCCTATCTTTAACACACACATTGCATTTAGTGAAAAGAAATTAAAATATGCATATGTACATTGATATGTAAATACAGTTTTATGGAGTAACTGAATTGACTGGCTAATTTAAAATTGTTAGAGCATTGCATTGATAACGAGTTCAGAAAATTAAGTCATGCATCTTCAATTGAGTTCTACAAAATTTGCTTAATCAAGGCATGATGTTACCAATGAGCACACTTATGATTGGCTTCTCTTTTCAAAGCCTTTATGGAGTTTTCAGTTAACCTAATGTAATTTAAGATGACATCCCCTACCATTTTTTTACAGATGCCTCTTATCATAAAATCATATAATAAATGTATATATTATATGAGGAATTCATCAAATTTTTAATGAATTATGTACACTGTTGTTTTTCATAAAAGTTAGTTGTGCTAGCAGCTTACTCAATTGTTTTGTATATATAATTCGCTTGCAATAGGTTTTTGATGAATTACGATAGAACATGTTGAAACCCACTGGATAGGACTCTGGGTTTAGGGGATTTAATTATATATCCAAAGGCTCACATTTATACTCTTCAAACTTCAAAGATGCTCTAATGAATAGTTGTTCTAACGGCACCTTCTTTTGCTTTAAGTGCATAGGAGACCTGGAGATTTGAAACTTAAGTCCCAATGAGAAAAAAAGAAGATATCCTACCATATTAGTATACAACCAAGGCATCTAGAGAGTGTTTGACAAACCAAAAAAGGGCCAAATAGCTTTCAATTTACTAGTTTGGTAAGTTTCACTAAATTTAAAAAAGTGGTTCACAGTTTTAATGATTTTCCTGTTAAAATTAAAGGTTTCCAGCATATAAAATAAGCGTGAACAAAATAAAATTTGATTTTGAACAAATTGTTATATAATTTCAAACCACTTCAATTTTTTTTTTTTTAAAGTTGGTTCATAACCTAGCTTAATCGGTTTTTAGGTTTGCAAACACTCCATAAAGGTGAAAATAAAATCAGAAAGAACTTTTACCAATAGGACATCGCAAAAGTAAGAGAAAAAGTCCTAAAATTATCGGGCTAAACATTTAGGCAAACAAAGGCAAGAAAAATAAAATGAGAAATGAAAGAAAATTCTAAAAATTATTGATGAATTTACTAAGTAATTTCTGAACATATGTAGTGTCAATTTTTTTACATATACTCTGCTCGATGACGGGCATACCACCAGCTAATATTAAGGTTGTCCAAAGATATTCTTAGCTTCTGTAAAGCGGTTTGATCTATGAGATCAGATTGCAATGCTAGATACAAAAGCAGCAGGTTTCCTCTCCCATGTGATATGGATTACCAGCAACCATAAGAGCACAAAAGAAAACTCAAGAGCATAGACATTATCCCATGAAAAAAATGATTCACCAACCATAAGGTTTGCTTGGTAACTACGAATACAAGTCAAAATAGATAATTGTGGTCCGTCTCCGTTAAGTTTTTTACACAAAATCATGTCATTTCAAAATTTAGTGCAACAACAATAATAGATGATTCTAATTTATAATGGTAAGCTTGAAGACCTTGCTCATCTCGAATTCATTCAGCTCCCTTTTCCTGAGGCCGCCTTCCATTGCGCTTAATCACTAAATCAATGAGGTTGTGATAAGTCCACCGTTTCATTTCTCTAGCTTCAGGTTCAAGGGAGGAGTACACCTGTTCACAGTCTCTAAGGAAATGCCCCTTTCCAAATGCAGTGAGAACCAGAGAATCAGTGTTCATTTCTACAGATCTGTAAAGAAGGCCCATCCTTCTCCATGTATCTAAAGCCCCAGCCCCATCAAAACCATTCCTATTTGCATCCAATAGAATTCCAACAGTGACTATATCAGGTTTCACATGACGAGTTGGTAGTTCGGAGAGTAAGATTCTCATATGCTTGAAATCTTTTATCTTCAAATAAGCTAGCAATATTATGTTTAGAACAGTAACATTCCAGGAAACTTTTGCTTCTTCCAATTCTCGAACAACGGAATCCATGCCTCTTCGACTCAAAAGACAAGCATGAGACAGGAGGCGTAGACACCAAACAAGATCGGTCCTACCAGTTCTTGAAGCAAGATCAGCTCCCAAGTCATCTAATCTCGAAAACATATAGTTGTCAATATAAACACCGGCCAATTTCCTGAACAAATCCTCCTTTAAAGGGGTTTTTCTTTTCAATAGCATTCTATAAACCTCCTCCATCTTCTCCAAGATCTCATAGCTGGTGTATGCCTCAAGCATTGCAATCAAAGTAGAATAGTGGAAAATCATCCTTTTCGAAAGCACAATTTGAAATACTCTTTCCATTCTTTTGAGCAACCCGGCACGCGAAAACTCTCGGATGAGCAAATTGTAAGTAAGGTGGTCAGGTGAACACCCATCCCATTTCATCTTCTTCACACATAAATCCATCTCATCATACATTTTATATTTCCCATAAGCTTGAATTAGCCCGTCATATGTATTCGTTTCTGGTGCCAAATTCATTTCTTTCATCTCATTAAGGAAAAACAAAGCATCATCAAACTTCCCGTTTCTTGCATAACCATGAATTATCAAATTGAATATCTCTAAAGAAGGTGTAAGACCATAACTTTTCAATTCTTTTAATGCTGATACAGCTTCGTTCATCAGACCCTCTTCACTTAACATGCCTATAAGTTTCTGGTAGTTGAAATCATTAATTCGCGATTTCTCAAAGTTTTTCCACATATCAAACACCTGCAAAAATATTTCAATAGACCCAATAACCAGTTCCCATTATTTTGGTTGCCAAGAAATTCAGGAAACATAAAGACATGGAATTTTAAATTTTTTCATATTTCAACATTGAACACTAATAAAAATTAAAAGAAATAAAACAAACGTACTCAACTGAGCCTAAAACAACAGAAACAGACAGATTAAGTAAACTCAGTATCAAATCCTTTTTTTAATGAGTAAGAGAGAGTACCTGAAGAATTTCATTGGATCTTGAGGCATGTTTGAGGAATCTGATGACGGCCCAGAAGTGGTCTTTGGTCCAATCTTCATCATCTCTAAGCATTTGCAAAGGACATGAATCTTTCGTATTGAGCCTCTCAAATAAGTCTTTGAGTCTCTGGTGCTCGTGATAGCCCTCAACAAGAAGTGTTGTGTGCTTTGTGGAATTTTCATCAGGGATTGCATTTGGTGGCTGGTGATGCTGGTATTGCAACTGAAGACGTTGAAGAGAAGATTGATTAAAGGGTTTTGGGAGTTTTATTTTTGTAATTAGGGTTTCAGGGAAGAAGATGTTACTGTTATTTCTGCTTTTGCTATTGCTATTGCAATGGATTTGCAGGTTGAGTACATTTCCATGTAGCTCACCTGCTGCTTTCATTATCTGTTTCTCTTATTTTGCAATATTTTGGGTTTCATTATCCACAGTTGTTCAAAAGCACCTTTTTTCTTTTCACCCAANCTGCTGCTTTCATTATCTGTTTCTCTTATTTTGCAATATTTTGGGTTTCATTATCCACAGTTGTTCAAAAGCACCTTTTTTCTTTTCACCCAAAAATTATAATTAATATTTATAACTTAATAATCTCTCTTGCGCTCACGGATTCCCAGGTATTTTATTATAACTGCAATTGTAAATGACAAAATATTGTAGGCTTAATTTCAAAAATAGCCCCAAAGTTTACACCACATTTTAATATACACCCTGACTTTTCAATTTCATCAATTTCTATGCCAAAGTTTCATAACTGTAGCAATTTACGCATACCGTCTGAATCCGTTTACACAATAACAAAATTTTCCTAGGATGATCTCACATGGGTCGCAGGTGGCCAACTAGTTTGCCAAAATAAAATCTCTCAACTGGCATCGACACATGACATCTTCAGTGACACTTGAATTAAGTCAAGGGAAAAATCTTTCCCTTTGATAAGGCCAGTCAACTTGAAAGACCACTTAATTAGAGAGAGAAAGTGTTAGAGACAAAGAGAGAAACCCTTGTCACTGGCAATTATTATGTAACGAAATCAGACTTCAAGGCACGATTGAATTATTTTCTTTAAGGATTAATTT
>VEXP01000146.1:0-10009 GCA_008921755.1 Aristotelia chilensis
TTTTTTTTTTTTTTTTACATGTCGATATTATACCTTTGCTTTACATTTTTCCATTTACATTATTATACATATGCCTCCTACACATATTAGCTAAGTAACCCAATTATAATTCTTGCGCCGAATGGCTGTAATTTCGACTGCCTCGAGGAATTTCTCAACTCTGGAAATTTAAAATGGATGGTTGCACCGTGTAATCTTTATTTTTCCTGCATTAGACATCACTAGTCAGCAATTCTTTCTTGGGTAGTACAGCATTGTCAATAATATGTGAATAATAGCTTAGTCAAAAATGCATTTCAGGCCATTCCCTAGCATGGCTGTTGATCTTAATGCATAGCTCTGCCTGAATATACAAACACTAACCAAGAAATTTGAGAATCATTTAAACTCTAGTGGTTACTAAAACAGGTTCTTAGTGTCATTCCCAATGTGGCATAGAGGAAAGAACTTGGGCTGCTGTTTCGATAGGTTATGAAATTTTGTTACATTCATGCTCTGGGTAATAAGGTCTTTGTTGTAATACTAGCACATACATACTGTTCTGCCTGAAGCTTAAACCTTGAATACCTATAGATCACGTATGTCTGATTTTGAATTATCTTAACCTTTCATAATTACATGGATCAGATCCATTCATTAATGACATGATTTGAATTGAATTTGAAGTTTAACAACAATAGTTTGCATTGCTGATTTTCGTGATCAACTAATGCTGCATATTTCTCCATGGCAGTGGCTGGCTATTCTCAGCAACAAAACTTGTGAATCCATTCTTTGCCCTTTTGGATGCTGAGGTGGCACACAAACTAGCTGTCTCAGCTGCTGCTCGTGGTTGGGTTCCAAGGGAGAAGAGACCTGATCCATCGATTTTAGGTCTGGAAGTTTGGGGAAGAAAGTTCTCCAATCCTATTGGTCTTGCTGCTGGCTTTGATAAAAATGCTGAGGCTGTTGAAGGCTTGCTTGGGTTGGGTTTTGGCTTCGTAGAGGTTGGCTCCGTAACCCCTGTTCCCCAAGAGGGTAATCCAAAGCCGCGTATCTTCAGATTGCGTCAGGAAGGGTGAGAGTGCAAAAATATTGCAGCACAATCTCTCTATCTCCCTCTCTCTGTATATATATATATATGTGTGTGTGTGTGTGCACACATATATTTAAGGTGTGCTGAATGAGCGTTGACTTCTTCTTTCTTACTTGAAGAAAGAGAGATACATAATAAGTATTAGTTACTATACTTATGATTATTTCAGTAAACTGATTGAGTCTATTTGGCCTTGACTCAGTGACTTTTACTCTCTAAAAAGCCATTGTTCTCTTTTGTATAAATTCTATTGATTGTATTTGAGTTTTTGGCTTTTTGCTGTGAGTTTTTTTTCCATATATAAAGAAAAATCCTCAGCTGGTCCCTTACTTTCATTTTTTTGAATCTCACAATTGAATTTTACTACCCAAGTCTATCCTAACCGCAATTTGGCTTATTTTGTGGCCTGGGTTCATCAAATTGTCACTATTTTGTCTTGTTGAGTCAATGTTTCAGTCCAAATAGAAACTTGTGAAAGTTTTGAAGTTTGATTGCTTGGATTTGAGCTGAGAGAAATTCTTTTTTCTGATTTACGTGACTGCTTGATTTTCCTGGCCAGTGCTATCATCAATCGGTGTGGTTTTAATAGTGAAGGCATTGTAGCTGTTGCAAAGCGATTAGGTGCCCAGCATGGTAAGAGGAAATTGGATGAAACTTCAAGCACTTCATCGCCTTCTAATGATGATGTCAAACATGGAGGCAAAGCTGGTCCTGGCATTCTTGGTGTCAATCTTGGAAAGAACAAGACAAGTGAAGATGCTGCAGCAGATTATGTACAAGGTGTTCATACATTATCTCAATATGCTGATTACTTGGTAGGCATTCTGTTCTGCCATCTAGAGTTTCTACATTTCTCTTAAGCGTGCTGTTGATACAATTTTATCTATGTAAAATTGATGATAAAATTTGTTCATTTTAGTGTTTAAAGTGGAAACGTCATATATGCTGCTGCCTTGCATTATAAACACAAGTACTCTGGCTGGAACATGCATCTTGCGTGCTAGAGTTTTAGTATATACAGTGCCAATTTCTTAATTGAAATCTAGATCAAGTATGGATAGAAAAAGGTGATCATATAATCTTTTTAGAGTAACTTCTTACTGTCCCTTTTCCCTGTAGATAAAGACTTCCCTTTAAAAAAAATCTAATAGTGATGTATAAGCAGTCAAATCATTGAAACATTCTCATCTGGTAGTTCATGAGGTACATCAACTTTTGCTCTATCACAGAACATGAACTAGCAAAAAAGCATCATTGACTTATCTAGACCTGTCAGATGCTTTAAGTTTGTTATTCTCCATGAAGGAGCAGTTTGCACCCTACGAACCATTTGTACATTCCAGGTGTCAATAGCTACAATCAGCCTGCCTAGACTTCTCCCTGGAACCAATTCTAAATCAGGTTTGTCAGCTAACATCTCATAAAACAGACTGTGGCTGGACTAGCAGCTTGACCAGAAGCATAAACCACTGTGATATCACCTTCCTTAACTAATCCACTAGAGATAGCTCCTTCCACATTCAAAGAATCTCAATATTAACAGATAACAGCCGGCTGGGGAAGCCTCCCATCTACACATCATTTTTTTAGCCAGTTTAAATTTCACCTCTCTTTATGACTGTGTCTGAAAAAGGATTTTCTCTGATTTGTCAGTTTTCAAGCCACTAAAATATCTGATATGGATTTCCTCCACAATTTTATGAATAATAGTATGACTAGTATTTATTGTGATTTAAATTCACACATAAAGTTGATATCTCTCCATTCAACTGATACATCCTTTCAGCGGAGTTGTACATTCTATCTTGTGCTGACATATGCATCATGTTATTGCTCATGCCTAAATTAGCACCAGGCTTTCCTCACCGCTAATTATTTATTAGTTATAATTTTTTATTTTGTTTTTTGATCTGAAGTATTGACATCTTTAGCTAAAGTTTTATTTGGATTTGGAAGCTTTGGGTGGAAAATTCAGGGAGGTAAAAATGCGCGAGTGTCCAGTAATTTACTCTCGGATCTAATACCCTTTAATTAATTTAATGCTTTGTTTTTGAGGTGTTAGGAGAAGACTTTGTAGACTCATTAAATTCTTTTAATGAATTTTTCTGTGTTTTCTTCTATTTTCTTGTTTATGTGGCATCTTACCTATTTTTCCTGGCTCTTTATGCAACTGTATTTATTGAAACCAGAGGAAAAATCGTAGTATGAATATTGGAAATTATAGGGAAATTTAATATGAATAGGAGGTTTTTTCTTTTATCTCTAATTTTTGCTAGCCCTCGTTTGCGACTTTAGCAAGTCGGTAAGTTGAATTTAATAGAAAATCGTTTGATATTTTTATCTATGTAAACTTTGCATCTCTTTAGTCGTTGAGGTGTTGAAGGGTATTTTTATTCCTTGGGACAGGATTGGTGGTTAAGATTGACGTCTATGGTAAAGTTTTGACTGTAGAAACATGCTACCGAAACTTTAGGCTTGTGACCAAGTTGAAAAGTTTGCAAATATAGTAATCTCTGTTGAGTTTGATGACATTTATTTGCTCTGGAGGCTTGGTTTGGGCAAGGATTTGCAGCATGACCAAAAGCCTAAGAGGAAGGTATATGGTGTTTCTAATACTTTAATGTATGAGAGAACTCTAGATCTTTAAATCACCATGCTTTGTCTATTAGGTTTGGAATTAACCTTGTCTAATAATTTGGTTCCTCGTGAAAAGCAGCTTGGTTCTCCATGTCATTAGATTTTGAGATACAATTACTATTGAGTTTTAAGCAGATAAGAGTTATATGACTTATGTGGACGGTTTGCTCTTTTTCTTTCTTCTCCCCTCCCCCTCCCCCTCTCCCACCTCTCAGTGACGAGACCAAGAGATGTGACTATGTGACTCTCCGAGTCATATGTGGCTAGGCATTAGGTCTGTAGCAGAATGCATGGTTCATTTGCTAAGGGGAGTGGAACCTACGTGCTTGAAGGCTCACATGTAACAGTGTGAAAATATGCTATTAATATACGTGGTTGAGCCATAACTTAGTGTTCAACATGTTATCATGGGCTTCCCATACTGGTGCAGGTCTCCCTTAACAAATGATAGAAGAGCTGACGGTTCTGCTTGAGTAGGTGTAGAAGTAGATGCTAGACTCATGATGTGGCTTCAAATAGGATGTATATAGTGAAAATAGCGTGTGTGTCACTCCTATAGTAGAGCATATGATTACTCCCATGACGTTCCTCTCTTCCCATGGCTCCTATGGTTGTGAGCATTGGGCTCTTGTTGATGTGTAACACATATAGATGGTATAAACTTATACACGGGGGAGATTTCTTGGGTGCACATTTAGGTGTTGAATTCTTCAATGATGAAGAATTGAGAGATTAATATCTATTTTTTTGTGCCTGAACCTAATGGCCTAAGCTTTTTCGACAAAGTTGTCTTAACATGTATATCAAAGCTCTCGTGGAAGACTCCCTTGCTGCACAAGACACTCAATTTTTTGGTGAACAGGAGATTCAATTTAAGGTCTACTACACTGTCAGGAGACTTTTTTGGCCCTTTGATGACTTGTGTAGCTAATATGATATGAATCATATGATAAGAGTGCATGTGCGATGATTGTAAAAAAGAAACGGTAAGTCTAGGTAGCTTCTAGTTGCACATTGGGAAGTTTGTGAGTGTTGAACAATTTTTTGGTACACGCCAACCCCCCACCCAATAAAAAAAAGGAAAAAGATAACATGGTGTTTGTATGCTTAGAAATGATACTTCTTACAATTGCATCTTGCACAACTTTTTTTTGATGTTCCTTTAGAGAAGATTCTGCTAATAATTTGTTATCTTAATGTATTCATAATTTTGGTTTGTTGATATCTTTGGATTCAATTGTCTGCTCTAATATTATAATGCATGTGTTACCTTTTTGCAGGTTATAAATGTTTCATCGCCCAATACTCCCGGATTACGTATGCTTCAAGGAAGAAAACAATTAAAGGACCTTGTTAAGAAGGTATAGAGACCTAGGCATGAAGTCACTGTTCTCTTTCTCTGATTCTTCATATTGTCTGATGCAAAGTTATTTCTTGTAACTTTTGCTTTTCATGAAGGTTCAAGCTGCTCGTGATGAAATGCAATGGGGTGAAGAGGGTCCTCCTCCACTGCTTGTGAAAATTGCTCCTGATTTGTCTAAAGAAGACCTTGAAGATATTGCAGCCGTATGCTTTACTCATATATCAAATATTTAATTTACTTTCTCAGCTTCCTCATATAGCCTTCTTATGATCCCTTCTGCGTGATTCCTTTTTTGTGTTTTTAGGTTGCTCTTGCACTTCGCTTGGACGGATTGGTATCTCTCTTACCATCACAAACTTTTTCTTTTCATGTTTAGCTTAATCCATGAAATGCTATTGTGTCTAGGATACTTGGTGCTTTTGAGCGCGCTAAACACAAACATGCTTTATATTTTTTAATCTATCCGTGGTTTGATTTCTGGTAAAATGACTAATGTTTTTCCATAGTTTAGTGGATCCAAATCTTAGCGTCCTATAATCTAAGAAGCGCGAATATGGACACGGGATACGGGATAGATACGATACGTATACATTGTGACCGTAATTCTTAAAAAATTAGGATACAATGTGGTGGGAATATGCTAAATATGGCCTAGAAAATAAGTAATAAGCATAAAAAATTTTGAACATAGAAAAGCAATTAATAAACACCAATAACTAATTTCACATGTAAAGCAAATTTGATAAGGTAAACTTGAGAGTGTGTGTGAAGAAAGAACATTGGTGCCAGAGAGATGAACTTTGAAAGAATTTATCTTCTTAATATGTGAATTGTTAGTCTGAAAAGAATAGAAATATCGATCTCCATGTAAGAAGAGATAAGATGAGTTAAAGAGAATAAGTCTTGATAGATGTTTGAAACCTTTTTTTTTTAATAGTTATTAATTTTTTTCAAAAATTTCAAAAGGCTTTAAATTAACACTATTATCCTATTTTCTCAAACTTTAGGATTGAAGGAAACTTTTCCTCAAAGTACTCAAAATTATAATTTATTATTTTAATTTTTGATACATAGGGAAAGTATCTGAAACATATTTGCTAGTATCGAGTAAGTGTTGGTGTTCGATATGGATAGCAGACGGATACGTATTTTGTTTGATTAAGTTATACTACTTATGATCATCAGTCATCACTTGATCATTTTATTTTAAATGTGAGAAACGGCTTATGTATTTTATGATTTTAGCAAATATTCAAGGTTTGTGCCAATTGAGGGGTTGGAATCTCATTATGGAAAATTTTAAATTTTAATTATTTTAATTTTTTGCTTTTAACCGCTTTTCTTTCACATTAAACAAAAAATTTTAAGTGGACGTTAAATTACTACAAGTGGGAAGGAATGCTTCTATGAATAGGAGATAACAAAAGTGAAAGAGAAAAATCAATGAAAAAACAAAAATGCAATGAGTTTGTGATCCAGGGGAAATTTATTATTTCTCAGAGGAAACAATTTGCTTCAATTTTGTTCTCACCTTCTGTTCTTGTACACCAAAGAGCAACGTTTGTTGAAATTTATCCACATCATTGTATACATTGTTGGCTCCAGGCTGTTATTTGTTTGGTTTGATTGAGATTTAGTGTGCTAGCCAGAAGTGTGTTAATTTTAGCGGAAAAGCCATAAGTATCTTTTGCTCTCATTTTAGACAATTTTGGAGAACTTATTTTTGGCTGTTATATGTAAATATCTCTCAACTAATATTCCGATTTAGTTGTTAGTTTAGAAACACGAAAAACAGAATGTAATCAGTAACAATGTCTGTTTTATGATGAAGCAACATATCATCTCATAATACTATTACTATGGTGTGTCTTTCTAAGTCATTGCAGAATAATATAGTATTTTAGGAGGAATTTTAACATTGGTTCCGTTTTCTTTTTTGTTTAGATCATATCAAATACAACTATTTCAAGACCAGAACCTGTAAGCAAGAACCCAGTAGCTGCGGAATCTGGTGGCTTAAGTGGAAAACCTCTCTTTCAACTGTCCACTAATATCTTGAAGGAGATGTATCTCCTAACAAGGGTATGTTGGCTGTTTTTGTAATTTCTGAAACTTGTTTTCTTATCAAGTTGTGCTATTGTTGTAATATAGACATAAGACTATTTATGGTTAGAACCGGAATGAGTGGGTAACTGCACTGTACAGAGGAATTCCAAATCCCATAACAGTTATGCTTTTGGCTTCGGGTGGTCACACACTAGTGGTTTCTTCTTCCCATCCCCCTCTTTTGTTTTAGTTCGTAGATAATTTCAGCCTTTTCAATTAAGAACAGAGTGCAGAGAAAGATAAAGTGTGTTCCTCAAGCTATTGACAAAAGACGATATCAGGGGTACAAATAGAAACATATGGAAGCGAAAAGCAAAGATGAGATAAACAAAAACAGCTGCTGAAAAGTCTAAAGTAGTTTAACCAACCCTCCTTCAAGGAGATAGAAGTTTAATGTAGCTTAGCTCAATAAGAAATTTACATTAGAGAACCTTTGTTTATACTAGGTTGTAGTTTATTACGCTTTTCTTTTTATGAATTATTATTTGGTTACAATTTCTCATGATGTGGGCTGCTGTTACATGTCACAGGACTCATAGGTTTGAAACGTGTTGCTAGGATTGATTGTTTTTTCCTAGGGTTTCTTTTCCTCTTTAGGGTAAGGTCTTACATATATATTTTCCCACATTCTATCTCTTTCCCTTCTATTTGTTGCTATTGGAGAGACAGAGACCATACTGCACTATGGTGAGATTTGTTTTTCCCATAATTTGTTGACTTTTCCAAACCCTTCGTTTTAATTAGTCTATAATTGTCCTTTACTTAATGGTGTGGGTTTTCTAATATATTTTCACCTAAGGTTGCTGCTTGCTTAATAGTGATTTGGACATAATTTATATTGTGTTTTTCGTAAGTATAACAGCCACTTGCTTTTAAACTAGTTGCAGAGTCTCATGCCTAGCTTGATTTGGCCTATTTGTCTTGAATTTTAAATTTAGGTTTACTTATGAGTTCTCGTAATTCTCATTAGGAGCATTTGTGTCCTAGTGCTCAGTGAAAATTCCTCTGATATGCACTAGTAATTGCAGAAAAATCATCTACAGCCTGTTGACTGTAGCAGGCTTTCAAAGGGTGATCTTGGAACTAATGAACCAATGTAAAAGATAATAGGATGAATGCAGCTGGAATTTAAGATACTTAGTTGCGGCGTCTAAGAGACCCAAAAAGTTCTCTTGACCTTATTTTTAGTATTAGATGGAATCACTGAATGCAAAACTATTAGATAACTGTTTGCAATAGGCGACAGCAACCCTAGGATCCTATCTTTATAATTTTAGTCCTTGAAGTTTATTAAAAGTCTCATGCTAGTCGCATGGTCACTCTAAAAGACTAGGAGCTTAATTAAAGTCCACTAGATTAAAATAAAACAAAAGAGAGTAAAGGCAAACGTAAAAATATAATTACGCTAACTAGTGAACCAATCATGTTGACCATGGTATGCTTATTGGAAGCTTTAGCATCAGATTTTACCAATTGGGAAGAACAGACTCCCATGAGTTCAATCTACCTGACCATTAAACAGGTTTTGGCCTAGTCCGCAGCAGAGAGAGAGACCTAAAAGGCCATGCGCAGTGCCTTGGAAATTATTTAAACTTTCATTGGTATGGCCCTGATATATGTGCTCGCTTTTCATCAAGTGTAATTATGGCGGCATGTCTTCTGTCCTGATGTATTACAGAAGAGAAGTTGGACATTAGTACAATTAAGCTGCGTCCTCAGGTCATAAGTCTTTAACAATAGATTGAGCCAATACCTAGACAGACACCCATCTATGTAATGTAGCTCTTGATATTGTCTTGCTTTTTTTTTAAAACAACCTTCTTAAGCAACAGATCACTGTCATGTAACTNACCTTCTTAAGCAACAGATCACTGTCATGTAACTCCCGATTGTCTTCTGTAAAGCATTCAAGAACTTTTTAAACTGGCCCCATAATGTGTTTATACTCTCTTTAGGCTGTTTTTCGTTTGGTACTCATTTGTGTATCTCATGTGTGAAAGCTTAACACTGAGTGTGTTAATATTTATCAGGGAAAGATTCCTTTAATAGGCTGTGGAGGCATTAGCAGGTAAATTCAGTTGAATTTCTATTTTATCAGAAATATACCATCTGGTTTATATGTGCTTTCTGAACTCTGTGCCGTTGATTCAGTGGCGAGGATGCATACAAAATAATACGAGCTGGAGCAACTATTGTTCAACTTTATACTGCATTTGCCTATGGGGGGCCTGCCCTTATACCCCAGATAAAGGTATCATTTAGATGTTCTACATTTCTGGTGTTTGTAGGAGAACTGAAATAAGTGGAACATAATGTGTCTGTGTACTGTAGAGTTGCATTTAGAAAAAAAAAAAAATCTTATTGCATTTAGAAATTTTTTTTTTCTTATATTATGTTGTCATTATTAACTCTATAACCTAAACTAGTTACAGATTAAGATATTTGGCAATAGTCTGAGTAAAAGTTGGGTTCTTGTTAGTAGCCGAAAACTGATGAAATGCTTATGTTTTCATCCTGTTTGAGGTGATACCAGTCTAGCTCTTAGAGTAATTTGTCCATTTTGCATCCAAAATTTTGACTGGAGTGACAATTTTCCTGACTTCGTCGAGCAGATTTCCTTCATTTACATTGTCTTGGCCCATTTGGTTGCAGTTTAAACTTGAGCTATTTTGAGAACCACAAAACTTCTGTGAAGAAGAAATAGTAAATGTTGTTATTGTTGTGCTTTCTTTCATGGTGAAACACAACAACTAAAGTAGGTCTTTTAGCAAATTAGAAGAGTCCAATTGGATGCTTTCTTCTGAATTTCTACTCTAGAAATTCTTACA
>VEXP01000147.1:0-10004 GCA_008921755.1 Aristotelia chilensis
TTTTGCCCCATACAAAATGGACTACGATAGTACAGTTAAATTTACCGTAGACATTCCATATAGTTGGTCGATTAGCTATATTTCCTTTAGTGTTCAATTCAATGAATACTACTTTTTAGTTCATGGTGCACTATTGATTTATAAATCCTCCAGCTTATAGTGGCAAACACTGCCAATAAATTAAAAATGGCTCCATAAGGTTACTATTCTAGTCACTCAAAGAAGGTGCCTTTAAACTACTAACGATGTAATGGCCCAGCATAAAAAATGCCCACAAAATGGGCACTGGTCCATCCATCTCTCATAGTATAGTAAATAAATTGTAGGAGTAATTGAATGTTGAGCTTCCAATTGCTTTGGATTCATGAGGATCTCATAAGTTTAAATTTGGGTGGTTGTATCTTGAAACATATTGTTTGCTACTATCCATAGGTACATTTATCTGTCTTAAAGAGTGTACAGCCTAGGCCATGCTTTAGTCATGGTTACTAAAGATAAACAATGGCCAATATGATACATAAGTTGAGCAAAAATAGTTTTAAAAATAATACGATGCAGTTTGACATGGCATCTTTATTTCATTGAACCCTCTTATAATCTTTGGTTCACAGACGGTCGTTTTTGGTGTTCAGTATTTGGTATGACTAGATAGTGTAATGGTCAAGTGTTCCAGTGAACACGAGTACAGTTCTTCTTGACTTCTTATCAACCCTGAATTTCAATATTGTGCAGATCAAAGATATGGCATTGAAATTCTCTGGTGCTTATCGGCAATGCAAGCCCTGTACGGGCTCTAGCAGCTACAAGAAAGGACATCGACCTTACCCGGACTTTGATGCTGCTTCAGAAGGGGTTCCATACCCCTACCTAGGAGGTGGAAGCTCAAGTTCAACACCCGCATGGGACTTTACAAGCTCTGGTCACCACCCGACAACAAGATCTGATTCAAGATTTACTGGGGTATACGGTGGTGACAGGACCCCTGGAGGCACGGAGTCTTGTGATGTGGTGCTAGAGGACGAGGATGAGCCCAAGGAATGGATGGCACAGGTGGAGCCAGGCGTTCACATTACTTTCGTGACTCTTCCTAACGGGGGAAATGATCTTAAACGAATTCGGTTCAGGTATGCAATCATTTATCATAATAGTCTTAATCCTGGAATTTAAATTCCAATGCCAGCAAAGTATTTTGATGGTAGTCAAAATCCAAACATAAAAATTAATTCCAGTTATTAGAACATCCTTGAAATATAGGGGCTTGTGAGTGAACAACTTAAAAATTTTGAGAGGGTCTTTGACAATTACATATGATTGTCAACATAATTAACCTGGAAGAAGATATTAGCTGGAACTTTTCACTGATTAAAGCATGGCTTACCCCCTCTAGCATTCCAAGTCAGTACTTTTGCATATATAGTATATTGACTGATATTAGTTATAGCTTGGTTAGGTTAGACAAAATTGCATTGAGTAGTCCTATCTCTGTACTTTGTGACTTAATGTGTGAGGATATGCTTGCCAGTTCCGATTCTCCTAGGATCTTAAGATTAATGTTGATAAAAACTTATGCTATATGAGCACAAACTGACATTACTTTGGAATTTGCATTCTGTAGCCGTGAGATGTTTAATAAGTGGCAAGCCCAGCGATGGTGGGGTGAGAACTATGACAGAATCATGGAGCTCTACAATGTCCAGAGATTTAATCAGCAAGCTCTTCACACTCCCCCAAGGTCTGAAGACGAGGTAAACATCATTTTCAAAATATTTTGTTGGTTGATAAGCCTGTTTCACTCATGAGTTACCACACTTATAGTTGCTTCAGAACTAGTCTGTCAAATGGTTGATTGCCTCATTGCCTTAAATTATATGCATTGCTATGTATATGAAGATTAATGATTTTAGAATCGCCATCACTAACAAATAATTTTTCTCTTCAACAGCAGAGAGATTCTTCTTTCTCGAGGATGACATCTGCAAGGGAAAGCCCTATGGCTTCATCATTAAACAAAGAGTGGACGCCAAGGAACTACTATAAACCTTCTGGTAGTAAAGGGTATTTCCCATCTGACCAATTCGATCAAGGTGGCAGCCAACACTATAATGCTGGGCCAAGTGCTTATGGTACAGGTGGTCCAAGAGGTGAGGCATCTTCTATGGAAGCATCACGGACGACAACCTCATCCAGAGACGAGCCTTCTATTTCCGTTAGTAATGCCAGTGAAGTGGAGACAGAATGGGTTGAGCAAGATGAGCCTGGAGTGTACATTACCATCAGACAATTAGCCGATGGCACTAGGGAGCTCCGGCGTGTCAGATTCAGGTAATAAATATGGAGATTTAAAGAAAATTTTGAAATGGGCCTTTTTGATAGAAAATTCATGTAGGGAGTTATTTGCATTCATTAAGACTAAGACTATTTCATTGATGATTCCTACTAAAAAATGCTAATAATCTTGACATTTTTTCATCCTAATTTTGCAGCCGTGAAAAATTCGGGGAGGTGCATGCAAAAACGTGGTGGGAAGACAACAGGGAGAGGATACAAGCTCAATACCTCTAAAATTATGAATTTACACAACATATATTATATCAGCAAGTAAAAGTTAATGTACACAGACAGGGTGCAAGTTGGTCGCCCCAGAAAATGACTCATTCAGTTTTGTTTTTTTGGCATTGAATGGTAAGAGCCCATCTGCTTGAATGAAGTCTTTACAGAAAACGGACCCTGACATCATCAGGTCACTAAAATGTGCAGATCTATTAGAACCATATCAGTTGTGGTGATTGCTCCATTTACTGTAATGTCTTATGGGATGTCTAAAAGTGCCCTTTTTTTTTGTCTCTACCTTTGTTGTTATAATTTTAGCACAATTTTTAGGGCCGTTTTGTTTTTCTTCCCCCCTTGAGACTTGGTCTTTGGGCTTCATGGGATCATTTGGCTCTCGATTCATATATTAGAGTTATCAGAGTTTGTTCTCTGTAACAAGAACTTAAAATTTCTAGAAATGGAATTGACTCATTTGTGATTATATAGCAGTGGATTTTGTTCTTCAACAAAACTGGTCTCTCTCTCACTCTCCCCTTTGTATGTTGGTATTTTGTTGGTTTCTCTCAAGGAAAAGTGGGAAAGAGGTCTAAATAAATTTCCTCATCCAAAATTCTATCTAAGCCCTTAAAATGAACTTTTCATTTTGTCCCTTGGAACTTCCATTTCCATGTGCATAAGGGAAGGGAGAGAGGGTAAAGAAAACAAGTTCATGGATTTTGTACTTGACTTTCCTATTTAACCATCATCTGGCAAAACATTGGAAAGTACTAACCCAAAGAAAGGTTTGAATTTAAAAATTCCCTATCAAAGAGTAGTCTAAACTTGAAATTCGACAGTTGGTGTGACTTGTTCAAGTACGTTGGATAGCATACCCAAAAACCTACAAATTTTCATACAATTCAACAGCCAGAACTAAATTGTGATTATGCTTATATAACCCTGGTTTTGCCCCTACAATCGCAATTTTCAAGAATCAATCTGAGAAGAGAGATGAGTGGGGGTTTTTTTTTTATATAAGTTTTTTATGGAAGAGAGGAGAGACGAGTTTGGTAACTAAATTATGTGCATTCCCAGTAAAATCCCAAATTCAATGGGTTAACTCTTCAATTCTATAATACTCGTATATGGTTTCCCCATTCGCTTTTTGGTGTCAAGTGATAACATTCCAACTCATTATGCCTCCTCTGTTAAGCCAGATAGTAACAGTGCTTGTTAATGATTCCACAAATCCTTTGGTTTCAACCAGAATCCCGTCTTTACCAGATTTGGAATGATTGAATCCTGTCTTTACCAGAGATTGAGAATTTAGAGAAGTGGAAAGGTTCCTTTACCCATTGTGTATCCATTAACCCATCCATTAGACAAACAAAAAAAGTGACTCATTTCTCTTGCAAAATCAGTCTAGAGATTGCTAGAGTTGAGAATCAACGCTGCAGCAATAGCCTCCACAGTACTGTGCGATGAGAGAGAGCCTCACCCTGCTTTTAAACTTACCAAGTCACAGCAAAGATAGTGCCTCCAATGTTGTTTCTTTCATGCTACATACTAGCTACTTGGTACACAGCTAATGAAAACTATTGGCTTCGCTTTTAGAGAAGAGAATGCACTTAAAAATAGGGAACTGGAGGTTGAAGTATTTTTGCATGGCAATAATAGGTTCACTGAGCATTAACGCAGAGCATACAAAGTCAGAAAATCCCACAAATGAGAATTTACTATGCAGTAGACCAACATGACCATTATTAGAAACAATTAATCTCTCAACAACAGTAAACGATAGGACTGGCATACAAGCCAGAATTTACTAATGTAGTAGAACACGCCATTATTAGAAACAAATAACCTCACACCAACATAACAGTAAACGATAGGACTAGTCTGTAGGTTTTGCTTTGAAGAAACACACGGGGAAAACACAAAGGAAAATCCAACTCTTAACACATTCCACAGGTAACCATTTTCACATCCCTATAGGACCCATCATCCTCTTTCATCCCGCAACTTTCCTGCTATAAGATCTGCCGGGTAGAATCTGTTGAGTCGGCCTAAGAAATAAGTCTCCCGATTCAGCATTCCATTGTACTCCAGCTTTCATAGGTGGGCGCATATGCTGCCCCAAAGACTGCCTGCGGGGAGCAATTGTCATGTTTGCCAACTTCTCAGCTGTAGTTGAAACTCCACGAGCAGTCCGACCCTTGTTGATGGAAGCTGCCAATCAATGGAACATTTCAAGTTAATTTTGCAGACATATTAGATTATATTTTAAACCTACAAAATCATTAACAAACAAAAACTAAAATTTCCGGTGATTCTTGATTTACAGACTCCCAAAAATTTAATGAAAAGAAACAAACACCTACAATTATGAAAATACGAGCCTATAAAAAGGCAAGAAACTTACTTGGGCTTTTCCTTCCTGGTGGTTGATATTTTGATTGTCTGGCAGAGCTCTTCAAGGATTTATCATTCTTATTTGCGTTCTGTAGAGATAAGAAGCCATTTAGAAGTAAAACCAAAACTAACAATACAGAGTAAAAGAGTTGGGAGTATGAAATGATTAATCCCTTAATATTCACACCCAAGGTATGCTGGAAGTGTTGCCTCTTACCTGATTAACCATTTCCAGCTTGCGTTGCACACCTGCAAAAACATTTGGTATGGTATGAGAATATCCATGGGACTATATCAAATGGAAATGAGATCTTTTAGATTCTTCTGATATAAGATCTGTCAGATAATATAAGCAGCGTCTTACAGTAATTTACCAAGAGTACTGTAATACAAAACACTACCAAGCTACAAATGCAAGATTTCTCATTACACAAAAGAAACATTAATGCCTAGATCACGGAATGCTGCAGTTGCACATAAGATAAATGGTCATTAGTCAACACTTCAATGTTAAAAACTTACATCTGTAGGTTTTTTTATACTTTAGCTTTGTAACTTCCATCGATCTAAAGGTACCATTCTAGCCTTGGTAAAGCCCTAAGTAGTTGTACCAAGGACCTAAAATCGAACCCGTCCTCATCAAGGTTTAAGGAATGGGGAGGATTTCCCCGTTGTATAGCCCAGACATTGGACCGGACCGAAAAAATGGTAATAATAAATCCATGGCTCTTTCCCTACATAAAAGCCCGAGATTGCTTTTGCATTTGTTTTAAACCTCATGCTTTGAAATCAGAAAAAGTAGAACTAGGAGATTAAGGAGATGGATTCTATTGAAAATATGTTCTACATTTGAGCTTAGCAAAAAGACCAAGCAAAGTCTACTTGGACAAGACCATTTTAGGGTACTGACGTGGAAAAGTGAACAGCAGTCATCAAGTTAATGAACACAGTCCCATAGGCCAAGCAATTCATCCTAACTTGATTTCCACCCAATACCCAATTCGACACTGTTACAATATGTATTGCAGAATGCATCTTGTAAACTGATTCCTACTTAGAAGCCCAAAATATGTTTCTTTTGAAACTTGATACAAAAGAAACTGTAACCAGATCAATAACAATACACACATTGGCATCCATAGACTGATTATATCACAAAAACTATAATAGCTTGTAAGTATGATTTAGATAATACCTGTGCTTAAAGAAGCATTTAATTTCGGAGAAGAAAAATTGCTGTTAAGCTTTGGATTAGATAAAGCTCCAGAATATCTCCTAAAGCATTGTTGCTCCAATGCTCCCTTTGTCCCAGCTGCACCAATGCAACAATGCATACAAAATTAAATTTCCATGCATCTATTTTATAGAAGAGCATCGCATTAGTTGCAACAATTTTTTAATTATTGCAAGAGAAAAAAGCCAATAGATATGTTGACAAACCAGATGGAGGTGTTCTAGTAACAGCTGCTCTGGAACGAAGAGATGGTGGAACGTAAAAGCAACTCTGTCACATCAAAGGAAGTATGATTTAAAATTTAGAACACAAGCAACGATACCTATTATTATGCAGCATCCTAAACTAAAGGAAGCACAATTTTGCATGCACTGAAATAAATCCTCAAGCACCACCTGAAAGAAAGGATGCTGAAGAGCCTCTGCAGCTGTTGGCCTCTTGCATGGATCCCAAGAACAAAGTGACTACATATTTAATAGAGAGAACAAACGGTGTGGGTGAAGGGACAGCTCAAGTAGTGGACAAAAAACGACATCCATTATTTCTTAATAACAGTCCTTACAAAATGGCACTTACTGTGATAAGATTAATTGCATCCTCACTGACTGATGGTATCAACGTAGAGAGAGGTGCACCAGCAAACTGCAAATTCAAATTATACACAACGCTTAGTGCTCTTTCATGTTCATTTTGTGGTAACATCCTCAGTTACTAGGAATAAGGTTAAATACATCATCTAGCTTACAAACGTAATAGTCAAAAGTTTTTTGCAATGTGTGATAGTTTTGGCACTTACTGAACTACATCTATTGATAATTATGAGATCCAAGGATTCCGTAACACATCCACCGTGGAAGCACAACACAAAAGACAACCAAAAACACTGCAGGTAAAACTGACCTGTGGGAATTGGTAGTTAATAGCCCTTGCAAGATGAAGTCCATCCGCCCATGAATCCTTGGTTGGGGTACCTATCACATTGCATATTTTGTATATCTCATCTGCCTCACTGCATACATTATATACAAAAAGAGATGGTTTACTAAACAATAACAATTGGTAATCAATCACGTTAAAAGGAGGCAACCCATTAAATTTTCCTTCCTACTTAGCAAATCTCACTTGTTACTTCAACATCATTCATTGCAGCCAATTCGATAAGCAACAAAACAAAGGGGGAAGAAAAATATTTACCTAGTGCCCGGAAAAAGGGGACGAAGCGTGAACAACTCGGCCATGATGGCGCCCATTGCCCACATATCTGGAGGTACAGCAAAAAGACAAACCACAACCATAAGGATCATAAGCATCATATTGATAAAGTTATTTGAGATCACATTAAAGTGAAATTTTCATTACCATCAAACACTTACCAACTTTAGAAGTATACAGGTATGACTGAAGCAACACTTCAGGGGCACGATACCTGACATCCACATTTTACGTAAATAAAAATGGTAGGTAAATCCCACACGATTTAAAAGGCAATATACTTCAAAAAGAAGGAAAAAGAATGTAAGCCACCTACCAGCGTGTTGATACATATTCTGTATACGGTGGATTTGAACTGATTTCCCGTGCAAGACCAAAATCGGCGATTTTGATTAAGTCTTTCGTAACCAGCAAATTTTCTGCGAAACAGTGTGCAAACAACAATTTAGTTCCAAAAGCTCTCTTTTCTTTCTGCAACAAATAAAATGAATCTTTTAACATCATATATTCAGTGGTTAAGCTCCTTTCACATTATTCAGTAAGGCCTTTGGTTCTCTTCTACAATGACTTTTTATATATGGCTGGGATTTCAACTCAGAACTCAATTATCCCCTTGCACAGTTGCACTAGCAAGGGAGGTGCCGCTAAACTAACTCGTCATTGGCTCTACTTTGACTGTTGCTCTACCCAAGATGATGATGAATTAACAATTGCAAAAAGGTACCTGGCTTGAGGTCACGATGAAAGTATCCACGCTGGTGCATGTAAGCAAGACCTTGAAATACTTGGAAACACCAATTCCTGACTTCAGATTCTGAGAAAAGCTTTTCTCTGTCTTTCATAAGTTGGTAAAGGTTGCATTCCTGAAACAAGCATAAGTCATGTCAATAACAGTTAACCCTCATACGCAAACAATCCCAGCTGAAATAGTTCATGGAAGCCTACCATGTATTCGAACACAAAATACAAGATGTCATTTTCCCTGATGACTTCCTTAAGCTTCACAATATTGGGATGATTCATTTTCCTCAGTGACTGCCACAAGAAGAAATCCATCATGCATATGACATAATGAAGCTAAGAATTAGAACAGGAACTAGTAACTCATATTACCTTCACTTCTCTCAGATTTACGCACTCCTCCCATGAATAATATTTCTTCTTCATTTTTTTAATTGCAACCTGTCAAAATGGAAATAAATTTGAGACGGAACAGATTGCAACAATTTAAAAGCAGTTACTCTAGCTAAAAATACTTACAACTTCACCAGACTGCTTATAAATAGCTCGCCAGACACTCCCAAAGGTTCCATCACCAACTTCCTTGATTAACTTGTATCTATATTAATGAAAAGATAATTATATACAAAATCAGCATAAGAAAGATACATAGATTACCAAACAAATCCCAAGGAAACTAACTCACCTCTCCATTTTTCTTGTGGAAAGGAAAGCAACTCTTTCTTTATTCAAGAGAAGTATAAGAACTCACAAAAGATATATGACATTTATCTTCTATGTTTGCTAGTAAAATCTAAAAATAAAAAGAAACAAACTGCCTTGCTGGTCTAGCTGAATCCACCATTAATTTTTTGTAGCAATATGCACGAGCGAAATACCAGAACTTTTCTGATGGATGGGCTTCGCAGCCTTATTCGTTACTAAAATTACGGCCTCGAGAAAGAAACAAGACATGGATTGTAAAAAAGGACGAGTTCCACAAAACATATCGACAACAAGCAATGAACCAACCAGAATGATTGTTCCAGCCAACAGGAAGGATCCCTAAGCTCAAGACACAGTCACCCAAGGGTTCAAGACTCAAACAGCTACCTCATCTATACTACGCAGTAATTGTTGCAGAATCTTCAGTGAACTGATATCTTGACACACTAACCAGTACCCATCAGGAGCAACAATAGAACAATGACGAAAACCTATAGTCCGCACAGATTCAATCCAATGGCTTATCTAGTACTAAGTACGCAACCTTCAATCGTTTACTGGCAGACTTCAGCCCTGTTGTAACAACAAAAAAACATAGCAACAGTTAGAGCAACCTTAAACAAATTTTTTTTAAAAATAAATATGCAGAAAGACGAGGCACAAATTCAGTACCCCGGAAGACGTTTTCCCAAAATTTTCGACTGGATGTTGTATCAGCAATGCACTACCAACATAAACTTTATTAGAAGATACCCAAAGTTAAGATTTTGGCCAAAGTGATATGTATAAAATGCTTACTTGGACACGTGCACTAAAGATCCAACGCCTATCTCAGAAAAAATTTGCATTACGCCTCCTGTACTGATCATCAAGGAAAAATCGACCACTAAGTACAATTAACAAAGGAAACCAAAAGAAAATCTCCAAGAATGAGAAACCGCCAGTCGAGCACTTCTTGGAATGAAAAAACCCGGTACTGGTAGCAATTTGACCAGAAGCACAATCGCTCCATGTCTCAAGTAAGAAATTAAAGCCGTTTAGATCCAAGTCCTGCACAACCTGACATTAAAATCACAGCATGCTAACTCAAGTCA
This sequence comes from Aristotelia chilensis, assembly GCA_008921755.1. Taxonomy (NCBI): domain Eukaryota; kingdom Viridiplantae; phylum Streptophyta; class Magnoliopsida; order Oxalidales; family Elaeocarpaceae; genus Aristotelia; species Aristotelia chilensis. Next base: position 9,928 of record VEXP01000147.1, read on the forward strand.
GCAATGATCATGCAGAAATAATATAACGTAATTAAAAATTAAAAATTTTAGCCAGTTAACTTTCATCTTGCATAATA